>RAOM01000098.1:0-126174 GCA_009805225.1 Neurospora sp. LNF1-1
TAAAGACTATCAGTGCTGTTCGGTGAAGCCAAAAGGTTCACAACAAGTATGCGTGCGTGATACTGGTCTCGGTGATAATGATCAATTGACTACTGTCGAACTATCTGACAATCTGAGTTCTCCAGTCGTCCCTTTATACTCCTGTGTGCCTGTTCCCGTCTTCCTGGCTTGAATGTCTTATTGTGGTGATGGCTCACTGATGGTGTTGGCTCACTCGTGAGCCCCGGCTCACCGTGAGCCAGTGCATCCAGTGAGCCCGTGCATGCTTATGCGCCTTTCCTAGTTCCTGAGGGTTACACTGGTCACCTTGGGCGGGGCTGTCGGRTCCCGARGGCTTRGGCGACCCCTGTGTCGCTTAAGTTCGTAACAGTATAGCAAATAATACTAGCGTTAATATCCTCTATATAATCAAAGCGACGGTTTGTAATAAGGTAAACGGCTATTTTTAAATTAAAAGGATAATAATAATAAGAGTATCGCGTAGTAAAAAATAACCGTTTAATCTTTATAATATATATAGCCTTCGCCTTCTATAAATAGTCCTTCTTCTAGGATTTCGAACTTCTAAACTTTATTATGTTGGGATTCTTCTCCCTACTACCGCTTATTAAGCCTTCTACGCACTCGAAATCATATTACTATAGCTCTCCTTTGAGGTAATTACTAAGCCTCTTCTTAATTAAGGTAAAACCAGTATTACGAACTACCTTTCTAACGTTGAAGAAGAGCGTATTAAATATTACCTAAGTACGGCTATCGAAATTATCTATATAGAAGGCTGCAGTAACTAGGAGAGGGAAAGAGAGAACCCTATCTTCAGCCCCCTTTTTAAATGTACAAAGAAGGAATAGCTTTTTGATTTTAACCACCATAATTATTTCGATAGAAGGAGCAAGGCTAAGGGTACGCACGCAGGCCTCCTCTAGTTAGGAGCTAGTAAAGTCGATAATAATAAGTATTTGCACAAAGAATTAGTATATAGGACGAATAGTTAGTTAATACTTTCACATCTCTCAATACCAGGACTTATGATAGCAATAGCGGTAGCAATATATATAGCTTCGATTAACTAACTTCAATTACAGAGATTTACACGATAGAACGTTACAGCGGTAAGGATTGTTAGCGATAAAGTACAGCAATATCACTGGCCGCCAAATTCTGGCGTATCTAACATGGCTACGCCTACTGACATGGGGGTTTGGGCACGTAATAGGGTGGGGACCGTAGATCTAAGCAAAGAATACAGTAGATTTAACCGGAGCGGTCCATGACAGGACCCTTGCCGAGCTAACAGATTGACAAAGGTGGGTCATTTACAGAATATTCAAGGTCTACGCGCATTTGCTGTACTTTCTCCATCACAATTCTGTAGAATCTTGATTTCAAATGGTGTCCCCGGACTCTTGGCCATCATCTTGTTTCCCGGTTGGAACTCCCCGGCCATCGAAAGTGGATTCTGGGGAAATGGATATGTATGGGGGATATTGCAGGTTATCTGTAGCTTCCACTTGGAAAAAGTCGGACCTTAGTCTGACATGATTTGTTCATTGTTCTGATAAAGACGGGCTTTAGCTCAATATTCAAGTTGTACAATAATAGACATGTACCCGACCTTGAGTTGTAAAAACCATAAATCGGCAGAGGTCAGTAGGTAGTGGTCAGGCAGGTCACAAGTGAACAGTCCTGACAGAATGGAATGGTCATGGGATAAGCTAACTTCTGAGATATCCAGCTGTGCATGCTTTCTTTCCGAATCCCACCTTGTGGATGGGGGCTTGAGACACGAGAGTGTGCATCGACCAAGTTGGAGGTGGTCGAGTGGTCAGTCACAGAGGTATATAAGGGTTAGGGTTATACCATATTCCCTGCCTTCCCCAAAGCTTCTTTTTCCAAAGCTATTTTCCACTGACAACTCTAGGTTGAATACGCCATTGAATCCTGCACCACATCAACAGGAACATTAGGCCTTTTTCATCTTGGAGAATCAACAGTTTACAGGCAAAAGGATTCAAACGACATCGATGGGTTCGGAACGCCCAGAAGACGACCACAGGTCGCGTCGCCGTGACGACTACCATGACGCCCCCAGAGAAAGCGCAAGCAGCAGCCGACACAACAAGCGCGACTTGGCAGAAGACTCCCCGAGACATCGCAAGCGCTCTCGGGACCGGTCCCGCGACAGGTCTCGGTCTCCAAGACGACATCACCGAAGACGTTCCAGGTCACCAGACGCCAAAAAGCGCCGATCGCGTTCGCGCTCACCACGCGACAGCGAAAGAGACAGAGACAGGGAAAGAGACAGGGAGAGAAGAAGGGAAAGGGACCGCCGTGGAAACCGAGGAGATGACGACAGTGACAAACGACACCGCCGCCACCAAGACAAGGACAATGACGGCCACTCGGACAGAGACAGAGACAGAGACCGCCGTAGGAACCGCTCGTCCGAAAGACGCTCTTCCCGGAGAGAAACACAACAACCAGATGACTCCAACCGAGACACCAAAAATGCCGACAACAAGCGCAGTCTCATCAAGCGAAACGGCCCCCTACCCTCCCAAGGTGACTCTTTCGCCGTCAGCACTGGCGAAGAAGCCGAGAAACCCAAGGAGAAGCCGAACTTTGGCAACACAGGCGTGCTCGCCGCCCAGTCCAACACGGTCACGCAAGCCGACGGGACCACCGTTACACTCAAATACCACGAACCACCCGAGGCCCGCAAGCCCACCCCCCGCGATCAGTGGCGCCTGTACGTCTTCAAGGGCGACGAGGTCATCGACACCATCGAGCTGCACACGCGCAGCTGCTGGCTGGTTGGGCGGGACCTGGCCATTGCCGACTTGCCTGCCGAGCACCCGAGCATCAGCAAGCAGCATGCCGTCATCCAATTCCGGTATACGGAGAGGAGAAACGAGTACGGGGATAAGATCGGCCGGGTGAAGCCGTATCTGATTGACTTGGAGAGTGCGAATGGTACGAAGCTTAACGGCGACAAGGTGCCGGATAGTCGGTACCTG
Organism: Neurospora sp. LNF1-1; assembly: GCA_009805225.1. NCBI lineage: Eukaryota > Fungi > Ascomycota > Sordariomycetes > Sordariales > Sordariaceae > Neurospora > Neurospora sp. LNF1-1. Next base: position 3,018 of record RAOM01000098.1, read on the forward strand.
GAGTTGAGAGACAAGGACATGATCCAGTTCGGGTCCAGTACGAGGGAGTACGTGCTTATGCTCCCGCCCAAGGATTAAGAGACGAGCAGACGGGTACCACTACTCGTGTTGTTGGGCCAAGGAGGAGGACACAAAAGGGCACAGCCATGGTACACCCGCGAAAGCGATGATGGACGGTGCCTGGTATTCCCAAAATTCCAAGCAAATGATGTCACTTCTTGGCCGATGAAAGACCTCGGCTGGATTTAGGCCGAGAATCAGCACGGATTTCCCTAGCATTGTGGAACATTAGACCCTTCATGGCTTGGGGTGATCAGAGGCTATGGTAACCCCCACCGTTCAACAGTCTGACTTTTCCTGGATTTTGGCCTAGCACAGCAGAGCAAACAGCCCGGATGACTTGGTTAACCAAGGACACAGATACCCGGTGAGAGGCTTATAATTAGAGTTCCATGGTGCAACCTGTCACCGGGCGTGGGATGGACTCACTCACCGCCGGCGTCTTTTGGTATCTCGAGACCCTTTTGGCCCTCGGCTTTCTGGATTAGTCTCGGGCCGACAAAGGTGATGTTGACTGTCGCGGACATGGCAGCGTTGGCGTTGGACCAAGCGGTCCGGTGAAGAAAAGTTAGCACAACGGATCCTCGAAGCACGGCCGAGAAACATCAACGTTCGTCTATTCTTGACCTAAAACACCCCATACCTCTGAACCCAACCAACGGACCTCGGCTTGGTGAAATGGAATTTGCAACGATAACGAGGACACGCAACACGACGGTGACTGACGCGAGACTGTGTATGGTCTCCCAGTGTTAGTCTGGCGGAGAATATTGCCCAAACCCGTGGTTCATCACGATTACCATGCCAGAGTAGACAATACTAGTCAATGTACGTCTTCTGTCTACTAGCTACCAAAGCCTCATTCCCAAACTCGTAATGCTGAACAGAGAAATGTTTTGTCCAACCATCATTCTCACAAGAAAAAAAAGGCGATCGGATTCCCAAAACGGGCTATCGGTCAAGGTAAAACAGCATTAACGTCAACCTGCAAGGCTGTGCTAGTCCTAGGTAGATGGCAAAAGCTGCCCTACGGTAGATCCTCTTACAAAGATGTTGAGGCTCAGCGCGGAGATAGCAGTTTACTTTGCGAGGTACTACACAGCGTCAAATGTGCCAAAGTATCGAATCTCTTTCAGCCAGTGATACGCGGCGCCGCCGTCTTGGCCCTGTATATTCACCATGCATGGACGGTTCCCTACGGCGGGTTTGGAAGGGGCCGCGGCGCGAGGGAGATATTGCCGCCAAGGCTTCCTTCGTGCCTCTGACGTGCATGACCACTAACTTGTCCGAAAAGGGAAAGCATGATGCTGCCCTCAAGTCTTTACTCGGTAATGAATGCGGCGATGGGCGTCGTTCCTTAGCAGTTGAAGCTTCAGATCAATCAGTAGAGGCTTTTGAGCTTCAAGATTGAGCGCGGCAAGGGCAACCGAAAGATGCGAATGTTGATGGGCATTCTGGATGGTGACACACACCAAGATCCAGTCATTCATCAATCATCCTTCAATCTGCAGCCTTGAAGTACAGTGCATCTCACTGCACATGGCCTATATGGCATGGCATATCACGTACATGGTTGATGGCAGGTGTACCTGACAGTAGCGAGCACACCACCCCTCCCGTCGCTTCCCCCTTCCCGCCCCGCGATTCAGGATACGGCTCTTGAACAACCGAAGGGGGTGTCAACACTACATAACATCACGGGTTCTAGATGGCGTACAACATCGGCAATGATACCAAGGAAAACCAGGAAACGAATACATCCTTTTTTGACAGATTTCCAAACCCTGACTGTGCCGGAAAGGTACATACATCTAGTGGTGAAGATCCCCAAACAAGGGGGGGTCAAGGGGGGCTCAGCTGCCACCCACCATTGCACCCCTCGGTCACTCGATACGATACGCGGGCCTTGTGACAGACCACTCAACGACGACACTCCAACACTCCGGTCCGCATTTTCAACGGCAACTCCTCCCATCATACTTACTAGGACTTCGTGCTGTTCGCATCCAAACAGTCGTCAGCCACACTCGTCCCGGAGTTTCCAACAAAAAGTCGCAAAGTAACTTCACTCTGTCAATCCCTCAAGCGAGAGTCAGACTGTGGGACAGACTCACCTATGCACATGCTCGTGATGGATCTGTATAGTGGCCAGTGGCCAACATGTCCAAGACTGACCACATCAAGAGAACTTGAAAGGTCTCTCCGGCTCGGTTGACCATGGTTGACCATTCCGGGACTTGAAAACAAACCCGTGGTTGATGACGGATGGCAAATGGCAATAACTGGAGAAACAAGAGGAAAGAAACAAGACTGGTCATGTCGCACTTTTTGCACTTGCACCTCGATATTCCACTTGGGCGGCCGCGGTTTGAGACTTTGAGATGATACCATTCATCCACCCATCCATTTTAAAAGCCCAGTCCATCTTACTACTGCTGGATTTCCCAAGAGGCCTTTACTTATGCAAGCCCCATCTCTTTTATCAACTGACTTGGCTTACGCTCTTCCACTCACCATCTCCAAGTCGTTAGTTACGATCTCGCAGCTCCTTTCTGTTCCTGCCCACCGAGAAGAAGCCCCAAGTGGAAGGTGAGGCTCCTTCCATCAACTTACCTTATAAGCGGCCTGCCTAAACACCTGAAACACCTATCGTCAACGACAGTCCCTCAACCAAGCCACACGACAACTGCTGCCTTGATATAAGAGTCACAAGCCCCCCCTCCATCAGCACCCGGACCCTCCTGTCGGTCCCCCGACTCACGCGAATAATTCTTGCCTCTTTCTATCTCTGCCTTATCTGACGGCTTGCTTAGTTCGCTTGCCACTGAGCTTCCTGTCCTCGACTTATTCTTCTCCGTCGTTGACTTTGACTCTTCTTGCAACCAACTTTGACTCTCGGCCAGATTTGAGTCTTCATACAATCCTCTGTGATTATTGGTTGAAGTGAAGCTTTCACTCGACTGTCAGATTCTTTTGTTTCCTTTCTCGGCTGGCCCTGTGGCCTGAATTCACGACGAGCATGGTATGTGTTATTATCCCGACATTTGGTGATTGAGCACCGACATAAGGCATTTGTCTAACACCATTCTCAGGGAAGTGTCAACAAGCAAATCTCGCGCTTCGAAGTCACAGCGGTTTACACCCATCCGCAGGCCACTGCGGACATTGTCCTGGTTCACGGCCTCAATGGCCACCCAGAGAAAACATGGACGGCCGCCAACAGCGTGTTCTGGCCCACCGACCTGCTCCCAGCGTCTCTGGAGCTGAAAAATCAGCATGCCAACGTCCTGGTTTACGGTTACAATGCCGACGTCTACTCAAGGGGCACCAACACTCCCAGTAACAATTTCATTCACCAGCACGCTCAGTCTCTAGTCACCTCTCTTACGTCATTCCGCAAGAGTGAAGGAACCGAGAGACTGCCCATCATATGGGTGGTGCACAGTCTGGGAGGTATAGTAACGAAGAGGGCGTTGCTTTACTCAAATGATATCCGAGCCCATCAACAAGAGGATCTCCGCTCAGTCTTCGTATCCACGTACGCCATCATCTTCCTCGGCACCCCGCACCAAGGCTCGGACTTGGCCACCTGGGGCCGCATGCTCCAAGCCATGTCGGACGCTGTCATTCCCCGGCGCTTCTTCGAGACCGAATCCGTCCTGCTCAAGTCGCTCAAGAGGGACAACGAGACCCTGCAGGGAATCAACAACCACTTCCTCGACATCTACCAGCGGTTCAAGATCCACATGGTACACGAGAACCATACCACGGACTTGAGAGGGACGAGAGCGCTCGTGGTGGATGCGAATTCGGCTAGTCCGCAGTTGCAGGGCGTGATATACTATGGCATTGAGGCGACACACTCGGGCATGTGCAAGTTTGATGGGCAGAATGCTCCTGGGTATAGGAATGTGTCGACGGCTATCACGGAGTGGGTGGCGGTGGCTAGGACGGTTATTGATATACGCTGGGAGGCGGAGGAGGAGGAGCGGAAGAAGAGGGCGGCGGATGAGTACTATGAGAGGAGTGTGCAGGCTCTGCAGTCCTATGTAGGTTTCTCTTCCTTTGAAGATTTGAAGGGATAGAGATGCTAACGAGATATCACAGCGACGCTCGCATTCGCCGGGTTATAGCAACCAGCAGTTTCCCTCCATTGGTAGGTTCCGCAGATCACCCTCACCTTGTTATGGCCATGACCATGACTGCGGCTACGGCCGGTATCTTCCTGCTCCTTACCCCCTTCCTGTTACGCCCCCTGGTTCTAGACAGCAGGCGAATGGCGGCCCGAGGGTCTGGTCATCGATAGAAGTAGAGGAGGAGGCACATCACCATCTCCATACCTAGAGAGCGCTTTTGCATCTTTCATCACACACACACATTTCACAGGAACATGGGCTGATTTTAGTTGCTGGGACTTTTTTCTGGCGTTGGTGCATATAGACAATTACAGTAATGAGACTCTTCTACTCCAACACCGCCCTCATGGCCAGCAAAGACCTCCCGAGCTCTTACCGCTTCTGCCGTCGTCTCCGTCGCGATCTGCGTTGTCCACGCGCGAACCTACGTTGGTGTTGGAGCCGGGCGACATCAGCCCTAGCCAACCCGTCGATGGGGACAACAACGACCCCATCACCGCTATTACCACCGACATTCAACCTCAATCTCAACCTCAACCTCAAGCACCCCTTACTCCCCAACAACCAAACCCACCTGCACAAGGCACCCACCGCCACTCCCAAACTCAAACATCCTCCCCCGAACAACCACAACAACCAGAACCACTCTTCATCCACCCCGACTCCTTCCGGCCCAACTCCTTCTTCATCGGCCGCGAAGACGAACTCCGCGGCTTGCACGAGATGCTCCAAGACCGCCGCCGCCGCCTCGAAGGCACCTCGGCCGTGCTAATCCAATGTCTCCCCGGCGGCGGCAAGACCCATCTAGCGCGCGAATACGTCTATCGCTACCGCGAACACTACCCCGGTGGTGTTTACTGGGTGCGCGCCAAGTCGAGGGGGGAGGTGGAGAGTGGTTATTGGAGGGTTGTCAGGATGGAGATTATGCGGGACGCCGAGAACCAACTGGGGGTGATGGGGGTAGAGAACTTGCGGGAGGATCCCAAGACGATGGTGCAAGTGGTCAAAGCGTGGTTTAATTCCCACAAAGATTGGTTGCTGGTGCTAGACGGGATCCAGTTCGACATCCCCGGCCTGTCAGACTTCATTCCGGACGCGAGACACACCAGTATCATCTACACCAGCACGGAGCGGGCGGTGACGGGGGATCCAAGATTTGATAATCCGCAGGTCATGGAGTTGGGGTTGTTGACGCCTAGACAAGCGGTCCAGTTGCTGCTGACTGAACTTGACCGTGCTCCTCCTGTCTCCTCTACTCCTACTCCCAGCAATATGGGAAAGGGGGGCAAAAATGCACATGGGGGGTGGAAAGACGAGGAAGAAGAGAAACGTGCCTTGGAGCTGGTTAATCTTATGGGACGGTTACCGCTGATGATCCATGTCGCTGCGCAGCATCTGAAAGCGACGAGGGAGCCGTTGGCGAGATATCTGGCGGGGTGGAGGGCCAGTAAGCCCAAGCAGGTGGGCAATTTGCATGCGTATAAGAAGGTCAGGGAGCAGTTGGATGCGAGGGGGAATAGTGTGGCGTTGAATTTGGTGGGGGTGTTGGTTTGGTGGGAACAGTTGGTGCCGGTTGAGATGGTGGTTTTTGGTGAGTTTTTTTTTTGAAATCTCTCTTTTTTTTTTTTTTTTTTTTTTTTTTTTTTTTTCCCCCGTCAAAACCTGCGATGCGTCCCATAGGAAGACGACGCTCAACAACACCCTCAAAGTCCTCATCAAATTCGCCCTCATCGAACGAACCACCGAGTCCGACGACAGTATTACACCCCTAACCCGCAGCCCCAGCGCCGCTAGTGGCAGCAGCTCTCGCACTTCTACCAATCGGAGCCTCGGAGATACTCCTGGCGGAAACAATTACCGGATCTATAGTGACTCCTCGGACTCCCTCGACCTTTTGCGGATTCACTCTGTTATTCAGGCGTTCTTTATCGAGACGCTGGCGGAGGAGAAGACGGCTGTGGCATGGATTGAGAGGGCGGCGGCGGTTTGGTGTAGGTCTTTTGACGAGGCGAACAGGCGTATTGACGAGGCGCATAGGCGTATTGAGGTTTCACCGCGGGTGGGAGTGCCGGATGATTATAGGAGGTATTGCATCCATGGCCAGAAACTCTTGCAGAATATTGAGAGGTTTGGCAATGAGAAGAGGGATCCGGAACGGAGGCTGGAGAAGTGGAGGTGGATGGTAAGGCAGAGGGTGGAGGAGGCGGGGAGGGGGGTGGAGGAGTTGAGTGGACAAGGGAAACAATGGGGGCAAGGGGTGGAGGTGGTGAGTGTGTTTGATAGGAATAGTGGGAGTCAGGGGGGAAGTAGTGTGTCCGAAACAGATTCGACGGCTACCACTGCGCCGAGTCGTCATGAGAGTCAAGAAGAAGGCCATGTCGGCCCGGGGAGTTGGGAGAGTGCGTTTGGAGGCGCGGTGCTGGATGAGGGGTTCACGCCCATGGAGTCGCCTAGTAGTTATCACCACTCGACTTCGGGAGGTCGTCAGAGGCCGTCAAACCTAACGATGACGATATCAGGTCAGGCAGCTCCGGGTCTGTTCCCGTGGAGGGAGATGGGAATGGAAGTCACAGCGCCGTATCCGACAGAGGGAGTGATGCCGCCGACTCCCGGGCTGGATAACAAGATCAGGAACATGCTGGAAGATGAAAGGACTGTAGTCCCGGCCGCTGTTTCGGCTTACTACGAACCTGTCGGCGAACAACCTCTCGACGAGGTCGACCAAGCAGCTCTCACACCCATCGCCGAAACGCCCAGTGTCTACACAGCCCTGGACGGCCTGGAGATCCCCACGCCCGCTCTCGAAACCGGCATCTTTGAAGAGTGGAATGCCGTCATTCCCAACCACCGCGTCATCAAGAAGCAAGAGGCCCGTCGATATCGCGACCGCGCTGGGTCCTGGAGAGATGTCCGGACTGTCGGCGATCCAAGGGTGGGAGTCACGCTGGATGTGGCTGTTGGATCGTTGGCTGGGAAGCCCGGGACGAGTGCAGCAGGTGTTGTGCCGGTGTGGCCGCCGCAAAGAAAAAGGAGGGTGACGGCCCAGACGCAGAGTGAAGCGCAGTTGGAGCTGAACAAAATTCGTCAGAGGGCGGCGGGTACGCAGGCTGTTGCTCAGGCCCAGGCTCAGTTAATCAATGAGGAGGGGTTTGGAGGGATGGGTGAGAGCTTAATGCTGCCGATGCCGCCTAGGAAGACGAGTGGTGGGGGATTGTCCACCGCAAGCGATCTTTCTCCTCCTACGCCGTCATCAAGTGGGTTGCTTTCTCCGAGTGTGTGGTTGAAGAGGTTGAGGGAGGGCTTTAGCTCGAGTGTGCAGAGTGTTCCAACGGCGGTTGGTTCGACATCGCCGAGCATGCCACAGGGTCAGCAGCTTTCTCAATCAGCACCGCAGGAGGATGAGCTTATGATCGTTCCCGGTCCCATCTTCAGAGGAAGTCGAACGTCCCGCTCAAGTCCGGCAAATCATACCTCATCTCCTTTCCCGCCTCCTTCGTTTGCCGCTACTGCAGATCTTGATGAACCCTTGGTTCGCCCATCTAGAGCCGGTCATGGACTCTCCGAGCCGCCAAGTCAAGTAGGTTCCACTTGGGATCAAGACGCCGATTATCTCTCGTCTTCCCAGCCTGTCGGTACTTTGCCCCAATGGGATCGTCTTCCAAGGTATACAACCCTCGGACAGGGGCTTAATAAACAGTCAAATGTACCGCCGCCGCTTCATCCTGTTAGCGGATTACCGTATCCCACCGTTGCGCCCCGACTAGGTCCGTCGCCCTTGATGGTTCCCGGTGCGGTCCCGGGTCACGTCCCGACAGGATATAGTTCCCAGCCAATGTCGAGGGATCCGTCACATCAGTCCTCTGCATCGGGGGTGGGACAATCTTCCGGAGGAGCAAGCAACCACAGCCCGAGTCCGTTGTCGTTATCGGTGCAGAGTGTTGATGGGTGCTCGCCCTTAGCGCCGGTGGTAACGGGGGTATCGAAACCTAGGCCGATTGTCAACACTGGGAAAGTGACTGCTGGGAGTTCTTCATTGGGGATGAGCAACAACAGCAACCCCGCTGTTCCCGGCAGCAACACAAGTGCAGTCAGCAGACTTTCACACATGCAACTGCAGATGCCTTTGGTGCCCATCAACATCAACGCTCCCGGATCCGGCGCAGGTCGCCTACCCCAGAAGATCCAACAACAGCAGCATCGACCAGCGTCGTACACCGAAACCGAACCCTCGCCTAGGATGGAGGATGCGTTCCCGGATGTTGACACGAGTTATTCGCGGTGGGAGCAGAACCAGATGCATGGCCATCATCAAAGTGCTTCCTCCAACCAATCTCCCACCGCCGGTGGCCATGCCCATAAAAAGCCAACCTCAACCGGCCCGGGGACGGTGACCACCACAGCATCTTCTTCAGCCCCCCATCCACAACCAGCGCCCGCTATTCTCTGGCGAAACTTGGGCAGGGGACTTACGAGACGAAGGACCAAGGAACGGATTCAGCATGTGCTTGGTGCTAATAACGGCCGATCGCAATCCGTGAGTCCGTCTGCCTTCCCGACTGGATCAAGACGGGGGAGTGGGCAGCATTCTGGATCTGGGCAACAACATCCGTTGGCGAGTTCAGTGACGTCTACCGCTACGTCAGGAAGTGCACCGCAAGGTCAAGGCCATGGGGGAAGCACAGATTTGATGGCGTCTATATCGAACATGGGCGGGCAGTTTCCTGGTACCACTGCGTCTGCTGCTTCTGCTATGTCTTCTGCTCCAGCGCAGCATCCCAGCATTGGCTCGCTTTATGCGGTAGCCAGCTCACCTGTTCCTCCATCCTCGTTACAAGAACCGCGGAGATCCTCCTCCCCTGTCGTTGGAACGGGAGCGGGAGCTGGGGCCGGTATCCTTCTCAGTGATGGTACTATCTTCCAGTTCCCCAGCAGCAGCAGCAGCAGCGTGGTGTCACCTTTGACTCCTATGACCATGACTAATGTCAGCACTGGATCTCCTATTGTTGGACCTGCAGGACAAGAAACGGAGGTCGACATGGGTGTTTTTCACGGCATGGAAGAGGATTTCAACAATGATTTACATGGATTTCCGCCGCCTGGGTCGCCGGTCGCTTCCGGGCTGGCTTGGGAAGTGCAGCAGTCAAGTCCAAGACCGATGGCCACGCCTGTTCAGGGAGGAGTGATGAATGCTGGACCTGGAACGGCGCCTGTTAGCGAGGGAACGCCGACCATGCCGCCCACGTCCCCGACCGCTACGGGCTTAGGCATTGCTAGGAGAAAGCGGATTGTTCATAATCTTGCTTCAACATCTTCGCCTGGCTCACGGTCACCGAATCCGAACACGCCTCCCCTGCACGCCTCCCTGCCTACGTTACCTTCCGGATCGCCTTTGAGTTCGGTGCCGGTACCTCGAACGACTGTCGCTGCCGGCCTCACTGGTCCTGTTGGTAGTCCAAACCCCATTGTCGGAGGTAGTCCCGCCGTTGGTAGCAGTACTGCGGCCACAACAACACAAGGCGTCAGAGGTACCAGAACAAGGACAAGAGCTAGAAGCGGAAGTAGTCCTGGACCTTGGAGGCCTTCTTCGTCGATGTCGTCGATGCCGTCTATGGGCACATTGCATAGGCCTTGGGGTCATGGACATGGGGCGGGTGGAACTGCCTCTGCTTCGCTGTCAAGGTCGGGCAGTCCGAGTTTGGGAACTGCTGATGCAGGAAGATGGAGTCCTAGGCAGGCTCAGCAGGGGAAGGAGAGAGGGAGAGGTGGTGGTGGTGACGGCGCGGGTGTTGGGACGGGTAGTGGAACGGGATTAGGGATTTTGCCGCCGTGAAGATGGAGATGAGTGGTTCGTGTGTTCTTTCCTTTGTGCTTGTGTGGGTTAATATTTCACTGTTATTGTCATCTGTTGTCGGTTATTTGCTTGGGAGGCTTCAAAGGTTTTGCCGTCACGATTATGGCATTAGTTACTACTGGCACGGACGGAGGATACCTGAACATATATATCGTGGCTTTGACCAGGTAAACTGGTCGGCACTGGACATATGGGTAGCATTTACTGGGGCGGAGAGCGCTTTGCGTTTTGTACTTGAGGGTGTTGAAGTCTTGTTGAGTTGGCGGAGGATATAATGGTATCATCGGAGGAATATTTCACTTTCAATCATCTTGGAAGTTCATGCTCATCACGACGAGTGCAGCACATACTTTAGTTTCCTTGATCATAGCATTTGGCGGCGCCAAAATAGTCATCAATCTTTATGTACCTTTGCTTTTAGCCCTGTTCTACAACAGCGTGTGCGTTATCCCAGGCGTAAGTCCAGTTGTGTTTCTCTATCATCAGTGTATGAGAGGTTAGGAGTCACTCCCCAGATACCCTGCAATGCCCAATGGCCACAGCCATCAACCTTCCACCTCCCTTCTCTAGATCTCCACCGCCAAACGCGAGTCCAACCATCTCCAAGCCGCAGCACCACTCAACAACTCAATCTCCTCGATCCACTTGTCCAGGGAATCTTTGACTTCCGCCTCCGCCTCCTGCTTCACTTCGACTTTGCCCTCGTCCTCCCTCTTGAACCGCCAAACACTTCCCTCTCGCTCCTTCTCTGAGCCCTCCTCCTCACCTTTTACCGATCCCTCTCCGTCTATATCCCTGGTCCTGTCCCTATCCCCGCCCCTACCTCCCTCCTCGTCATCCCCATCACCGTCATCTCCCCCCTGATCATCCCCATCAACACCCCAACCCTCCCCCTTCTCTTCCAGACCCTCCTCACCTGCTTCCACAACCCTCCTAACCTCCTCCTCCCGTCTAGCAAGCTCCCTCCCCTCCCTCTGTAGTTGCTCAACTTCCTTCTCCAACTCCTTCAAACGGCGGAGGTAAGCGCTCTTGGCTTCTAGGTTGGCAATGTTCTTACGCAACCACTCGTTTCTGGCTTTTTGCTTGGTGATGCGGGAGTGGAGGGTGCGTTCGAGGCGGTTGTGTTTAGGAGAGGGGTTGTAGAAGCTGTGGGATGGTTCTGGGGCTGGAGTGTGGTTCTGGGAAGGGATGTGGCTCTGAGAGGAAGTGGCATCGGCGTAGCTGGTTTGAGGGTGGATGTTTCCGGGGTGGGTGTTGGAGGTGCCTGGTTGGGAGATGTTAGCTGGGTTGATGGTGAGGTGAGTGGTGATGATGGCGGGGGGTGGTCAGATCGGAGCGGGATAAGTGGTGAGGTAGGGCTTGGGGGTCTGACAGGCGGGGACTTACCGGTCGGAAGGCGGAAGCTGGGGAAGGTCCAGCGCTGCATTTTTGATGTTCTCAAGGGGAAGCAGTGACGTTGGTATGATGTTGGTAAGGATAGAACGCTCGAGGATAAGGATATCTGTGGCGATATGGACTCGACGGTCGTGGGTCTTGCGCGTTTTGACAGAGAAGTTGGCGAGCGTCTGAGATATGTTGAAAATTTCCTACAATGGTCGTTGATACGTAGCGTCGGTGAAAGAGAATTGACGTAGTGACCTGGCTTGGTAGGCAATGGAGATGGGTAAATAGCAATATTGACGCGGCGGTCATGAAGGTGATGTTGGTACCTAATGGAAAGAATGTGACCGCCGGTTTGGCGGAGGGAAAGTCGCGGATGTATGGGAAGAAGTTGCGCAAAGAATCTCCGGCCAGCAAAGAGGTGGGTTAATCTGAGGGCTCGAGTCCTCTTTTGGAAGATGTGATGAAGGTGCACCGTGATCTCTGCAAACGAGCTGGAGTGGATGTTTTACTGACGAATGGCTCATCGAGGGGACGGTTTCAGTCATCTGTCAACAGAAAACTCAAGAGACGAAATCTATTCTAGTGCGTATGAAGACGGCATAAGACGATATCTGTGTAATGCTTCAGGCACAGTTCTAACCCAAGTGTGAGTGTAGCTCGGTTCTATGTTACTTCATTCTTTTCGTTCTCAAATGTGTAGAAACACCACTCAGTTTCCTGTTGGTTGTTTGGGTATTGTCCACTTTGTTTTCGAATCATGTCAAAACGGACAACCAGAATTCGTGAGATTTTGGCAGTAGATGTTAGCTAGCAACCCAAATAGCAAGAGTAAAGAACCTTAAGCAACTAGGAAAGAAGGAGGATCAGTGGACGGACTATAAGCACCGTGTCCTGCCGTCATCTCCGTCTGTGTGTCCTGAAATCCCCCCAAACATGAAGGCAATATTATCCTCCTCTCACCCCCCCTCCAACCCATCACCACGCCTCCCCCAACTTCCGAATGTCAAAAACCGTAACCCCCAACTCCTCCGCGTACTTCTCAAACAGCCTAGCCCACTCCATCGTGTTCTCACGGAAGTCCTCGGCAAGTTCCATCACCGTGACCTCATCCATGCAATTATCCGCCTTCAAGACCTCCAGGTCCTCCTCCAAACCTTTCAGGCCTGCAAGGTAGGTCTGGTACTTCCTAAACGCAGTCTTCTGCTTCTCAAGCAGACGTTTCTTCTCCTTCTCTTCTTTGATTCGATCCTTCAGTTTTTTCTCGACTTGCTCGCGGCCGATGGTCATGAGGCTTTCCAGCTCGGTTTCTGTGTTGGCAGGAGCGGTTGGAGCGGGGAGGGCGCTGGGCTGGAGGGCGGGAGGTGGTGAGGGAGCCGCGAGCGTCACAGTTATAGTACGTCTACGCTGGATGGGATTCACCTCCTCTGGTTTCTCTGCCGGCTCCTCTTCTTTCACCTTCTTGGCGTAGGCGCGGGTTGCAGGCCGTTGAAGCGCCGTGACTCTGTTGACTGGTTTTGCAACTTTTGCTCGAGCAATTGGCTTGCGAACGCCCGCTGGTTTGGGTGCAACAGATGCTCCAGCCAGGCCTTCGACACCTGGAAGAAGGTGCATTGTCAGTCCATCGGGTAATGTCAACACTGGAGTCGGAAAGGGATTGGCTTGTCTTACTGGGTACCAGAGGTGTGAATTTGATCACACGTGGACGAGAGGGAGCCATTGTGAGATACTTGAAGGTTGGTGACCGTGGTGGTGAGAATGAAGTGAGTGCAAAGGAGTAAGGTATTTCGAAAACTGTGGTGTATTGTTTGAAGCCAAACGGTGTATGTGAGAATGTGCTGTGGTTGGATGAGGATTCCAGAAAGCTGTTTGGAGATGAATCGCAGTGGAAAGAGAATGTATGTAGACTGTAGATGGTGAAAAAGAGAAATCTTGTTCTCGAAGAAGAGGCATTGGCCTTTTAAGAAGCCCGTGGTGGCAAGGGACTGCTATTCAGATGGAGATGAGCAGTTAGCCGTCAACAGCAGGAGGTAAATGACTTATTGAGACGAAGACGGTCAGAATAGGATGGGACGAAAGGACAGGCAAACAAAGTGTCTGTGATACGGTCCCTGTTTCATCTTCTAAACTCAGATAGTGATCATCAGCTTGCATCTGTTTCTGTCTGTGTGTACGAGATCTCCATATGTGCCTGTGAGCCCTGCCCCCTGGCTAGTTTCCGTGAATCGAGTTGCAATTTCCTCATCCAACGAATCCAACCCATTCTTCAGGTGCATCAAGGGCCCCTTCACGTCTTCCTCCAAATAAAACTTTCCGAACAACCCTTAGATTCCTCCGCTGGCTCTTCTCCTGAAATCTGAATCCACCTTCGTGCGAGCCTCGCCGTCATCGTCTTCCTCCGCCGTGACTAAAACCTCGTGGTCGTGCTTCCAGATACCCTCTCTCCCAATTACCACCCCATACGCTTGAGCTGCTCCTCCGTCCAGCGTTCAACCCGGCTTTCCTGATCAATTGCATCCACGTAAATCACCTCTGTCTCACCTCTCCTCTTTTCCTCTTCCACCTCCTCTCTTTCCTCCACTCCAATTTTCTCGTTCAGTTCCTCCTCCGGCGTACCTTTGGAGACATATCCCCCCATGTCCGTCTCCCAACCCTCCCACTGCGCCACCTTCTCCTGAACGTCACCTTCCAAATCCTTCATCCTCTTCTCCAACACCTTGCCCTTCGCTTCCTGGTCATTCCACCTGACCTGTACCTCCTGCATGGTGGCCATGTACTTCTTGCACTCCTCCAACTCCTTGATGCGGGCGGCGGCGGCGCGGTTCCTCTTCTGGCGATCATTCAGCCGGGCTTGTAGGCTTTTCTTGATTCGGTTCAATGTAGGGTGGACGAAAGCGTCATCGTTGCGTCTGGCTTCATTGTTGGTAGCTTTATTGCTGGTAGAAGTAATCGCGGGAGCGGAACTGGCTCGAAGGTAGGACATCGCAAGGTTTTGATGGATGGAGATCACGTCTCTATCTAAATCGCGTCAGATCAGGATCATTTGTGCAGAATGACCTGGGGGTGAACGTAATTATGCTGGAGAAAACATACCTGGAACAGCAGGGTGGTAGTCTGTTGCGTTTCGTTATAAGCTGGGAACTTGCGAGATGGACCACGTCAAGAAACTAAAGCCTGCGATACTTCTTGGGTAAGTGGTCGGTTGAGTGTGGGAGGCAGAAGATGGGGAAGGGGGGGCAGGAGTTTTATACCTGGGGAGTGCCACAGCGCAGCAAGGTCGGCGCGAGTACAAGGTACGGTAATGATCATTACTGCCCTGCTGGTTTGGGCTCAAAGTACACAGACGAAGAAGATGGAAGTCTTAAAAAATGAGATGAGCTGGGGAAGACAGGGCTTTATAGAGGCTGGGTACCCAGAACACATGAGGCCTGACGACTGATGCCAGCCGTTACAGTGAGATGAAAGAAGAAAATTGCAAACAAAGTCACAGATAAGATAGATGTCAACAGGTTGAAGCTCAAGTTCAAGATAGGTATACGTCGTCTTTGAGATGAAATGCTAGAGGCAAACTTAAAATGATACGTTGAGGTTCCGACCTATCCCATCATACGTCCAGCCCCGGGCTCTCAAGATGCATCTGTCCGCTCAGTAATCGTCTAGATCAGCGGAGCAGCTGTACTCCGAGCCATATGCTATTTCCCGGAGTTCTGAAATCATCTCAGGGATATATCCTTGCCCTGTTCCTGTCTGACTCTCGCCATTTGCGCGGCAATACCCACCTCGCTCCTCATGTGAGTCTGCTAGGTCTATCAGGTTCGCCAAGTCTACTTACACCCTGACGGCCTGGCCCTGTGCCAGAATCTTGACGACAGTTGATGCCAGCCGTCACAGCGAACAATGCCACAGATAGGGAGATGTTGGACAAGTCGTAGCTCAAAATCAAGGTCGAAACTGTCTTTGAAATGAAATGAGCAAGTTCGTGGAAATGATACGTTCCTCCAATCCATCTGAGTACTGCGGGTCAGGCAGTATATACTAGGTCCTCATGTGTCTATTTGCCTTCCAATAACCTCACCATTATCACAGGCCCAAAAGCCTGTAGGATCAGTAGTCGTCCTCCTCATCGGAGCAGTTGGACTCCGAGTCTTCTTCCACCACAGATTCCTCCTCCAAGTTGTCCATGGCATGGACCTCTTCTTCCTCGCTTTGGTCTTCATCCTCCTCCTCCTCATCTTTATCCTCTTCGCTTCCATCCTCGTTTCGCTTTTCCTCTCCCTCCTTCAATTCATCCAGCAGACCCACCATGTCATAACCCCAGACCGCACTGTCCAAAGACTTAATCTCCTTCTCCAACTGTCTCTCCTGAAATTCAGCGGCCACAATCTTGTCCTTCATTGCCTTCAAACTGGCCAAAAGCTGTTCGCGTTGCTTCAGCCGATCGCGGCATGCGGCGAGGACGCGGTTCTTGCTTTCTTGGTCGTCGAGACGAGCTTGGAGGCGAGACTTGATGATTTGGTGGTTGCACCTAATTCTCCAAAGGCGGACAGAGTTGTTGAGTGTCTTGGTTTTGTCAAGGCTGGTGAGGGAGGAAGCATCTGCGTTGCGGTTGGCACCAGACTGACCAGAGGAGTTCGGGGCCGAGGTGTGTGTGTGTACGTGATCGAAAGCACGGTCTGGAACTTGTCAGATGTTAGGCTTGCAGAAGAAAGGCGCGTGTGTGGTAATGAAGTATAATGATGAAGTGTAGCAAAGGACTTACCAGGGACATGAAGTTGGTAGCCGACTGATTGGCGCAGCTCAGGAAGCTTCCACTACTCCATGATGATCGAGTGTCGTGTGCGTGTGCGTATGATCTGAGACGAGGGTGATAATGATGAACGATCAGACGGCGTTGCGTTATGAGAGAATGGAAGGTTTCCCTGGCGTTTTGTGCGATAGTGTCTGCTATGAGGTCTTCCAAATGCGGTGCTAGTTCTCGTCAAGCAAGTCAGACCTGCGATGCCCCGAGAGAAGCGAGGAGATTAGATTCTGAAAGTTGAAGACATGGAGAGAGAGGGAGGTTGAGGAAGAAGCGGGAGAGGGGAAGAATTTATACCCGAGGAAGAAGGGCAGAGTCTTGAAAGTCAGTAGTCCAGATGAGATCCGTCTTTGAGATGAAATGATGGAGGATTTTTAGAACTGATACGTGCAAATCCGTCCCAGTACTGATAACAAACAAAAGACCAGCTGTTTCTCCTTCTATACTACGGTATGCCATCCCATCATACGGGGTTGGACACTTCAAAGTACCGGCATACCTTCGTCTGCGTAGTTCCGTGCTTTCCTTCTCATCCTTATAGATGACAGGCCCACCCAGCTATTGCCAAGAGCAATCGTCAGATCATACAAACCGAGTCATCCACTCCAGATGCTCGCGTAGCATCCTGTTCCAGTCGTCGGCCGAGGCCGTGAGCTTTTTTGCGGCCTGTCTCAACAATGCCGCAAGCTCGGATGTCATTTCTTTCTCTGTTTCCAGCTCTTTCTCCATTGTCTTCAATGTATTCAGGTACTTCTCGCAATCTTCAATCTTGACTATATTGTTCCGCAGACGTTGGTTTCCCGATTTCCTCAATTGAATCTTGCTTTTCAGCTTGCTTTGAAGCACTGGGAAGACACGCGTTGAGAACTTCTCAGCAGTTTCTCTCGGGGTATCGGACATGGAGTGTGCCTGGGGGGGTACCGGGTCCGATAGCTGGATGCTCGAGGTAGGGGTGGGTATATCGCTCTCTTCCGCTACGATTGATGTCTGAGTGGCTTCATCGATGCCGTTGCGCGTGGAGGAAGGAGATGGCGGCACAGCTGGGTGTTGACACTGGAAAAACCTATTAGAAATCGACTGATACTCCCAGGACGGGTAGGGACTCACAGGAAGCGTGGGCGGTGTTGACTTGTCATAGCAACTCCGCGGCTGCGTGAATGCGGCTGATGGGCTGGTAAGGCCTTGTCTTCCAGAGCAAGGCTCTGTTTTCCTTCGGTCTCCGACATGGGGCTGGTGTTTTGGTGTTGTGGTTCGCCTTCCTTGTGTCAGATATTTCCACGGACGTGCAAAGCTTCAGACGCATCTATGTGGTTATGTACATACCGGAGAGGCGAGTACCAAAACTGGGGGGGGGGGAATGGCGGTTGAGATAATTGTCCGGTTGGAAGAAGGACAGGGTGTGGGAGGAGGAAAAGTATACGGGGGCCAAAAGCCGGATGGTGTTTGTGCCAAAAGGGGTGAAAAGTGCGAGGCAGGATTTGCATCCGATGGTGAACGAGTAAAGGGAGCAAAAGAGGGGAAGCAAGTGACCAACTCTGCCGTTAACCTGAGGACAAGTTTTGCGCGCGGGGTCGTTAATGACCGGCTTGGAGGCCGACATGCGTCCGACATCTATGCACAGAGACTTGCATGACGGCACGGGCTTACTGGTACAGGCTGGGCTTGGAGACAATGTCAGTGAAGGGGACTTGAGAATATTTCGTACATAGATATGAAGTGGAAAAACCTAGGCCACCTCACGTCCCGTTGATTGTCAGCTCGAGAAAAGCAAAAAAGGGGGAAAAAAGAAGTTGTAGTTGGTCAATGATACCTGAAGATATCCCCTCGTCGGTCACAGCTCGACCGCGTTAGCCCAGGTAGACGTATGTTGCAATAATATAGACTACTGGTATATCTGGGCAATAGTTGTTTCGAAAGCTGCCACCACGGGATTCGAACCCGTGGCGTTTTGAGCGGGTATGATACGGGTGTGCTGTGTGCAACACCAACTGCCGCTCGACCAACTACCCGTTGTTGTTAGAAAACCTCCCTGGGACAGGAGCCTATAAGGGACCGCGGGTGCTGGTGCCTTGGGGCGAGGGACTCGGGTGGATGTCTTCCATTGGTGCCTTGGTGGTGCCTTGGACCAAACGGCTGTCATCCGATGTTCGTGGCTCTTTCGGGCCTGGCTGGACACGTCTTCGCGTTCCCTTTGCCTGTGACTCCATACTTGCACTTGCGTAGGACAGAGAAAAAAGCGACATTGATTCTGGGACGACAAGATGCCGAAGCTTTCTTCATGCTGATCGCGTGCTTGAGTTGCTGCTGAGGTGACAAGAGTTGAAGTTGTTTGTTTTCGTCAGTGATTAATGGACCGTCATGATACGTACACATAGTGCTCCCGGGTTACCGCTTTACCGACTGGTCTCGCGTGGCAACAGTGCTTGGTAAACCATGGTCATCTTTGACCCCGCTGGTGTGAAAGACGCCTTCCCAGATTGTCGTTCCTGCTGCCTCATATGTGCGGGTGACACTCGCCAATATCTCCTCCAACCCTCCTTCCCGAACTACAAAACTCTGGAATTACAAGAATTGGAAGGCGGGAATTACTACGCAGGGGAGTTGAGACAGGAGCAATGAAGTGATGGTAGAATTGATGTACTCCTTGCTGAACATTGTGACTGTTTTCTACTTGTGAAGGATCAACCGATCACTAGGTTGCGCTCCAATCTCTTGTAGACCTCTTATCAAACCAACCGCTATCATAAGTGCTGAGCCATCAATGCGTTAGGTATTTCAATTTTTCAACGCCTGGAAATGCCTCATTATAGGATGTCCTGATCCTCCAGTCACCCCTTCCCCTAACCCACCATACGTCCCATAACTCCTAGCTCAAGATACCTCTAGGTTTAACCAATTCTCTATGAGATCTCAACGAAAATCTGCCAATCGACACCAAAAACCTCCAAGAGCAAGGAAAGCTAGTTCCCAGCCCCTCCATTTGCTTTCCGAAGACCCTGAATCCGAACCAACGCTGCCACCTGCGCCATACCCAGTTTCATCTCCAGGTCTCGCCCTTCATCCTTGAGAGCACCCAACTCCTTCTCCAAGCTCTCCAGCGTGGCACTCTCGTACTTCTTGCAGCCCTCAACGCGACGGAGTCTGTTTCGCATTGCCTTGTTGGCCTTTCGCTGGGCTTTGGCCTGCCCGATGAGCCTGTTGCGGGCGCAGACGAAGGAACGGTCCGGAGAGTCAGCGTCGGACTCGGCGTCTGCATCGTATTGCATGTCAACTTCAACTGGTGAGGAAGAAAGGGAGGGGGTGGGGTAAGTCTTGGCGCCGGCTTCTGGGTGAGCGTTGGAAAAGGGGGTGAGGGAAGCGCTGGAGGCGGCGGAGTAAGAGTCGAGCTGCTGAATGGCGACGAGCTCAGGAGTAGATTGCTGTGCCTGGACCTTGGGCATCTTCTCGGCTGCTTGCCTTTGCTCGAGTTCTTCGTAGTACTCGAAGTCGGGAAGCTCGTCTTCAGGACCGGCGGCGACTACCTCGTTTTGCTCGAGCTGCTCATAGTACTCGTAGTCTCGAAGGTCGTCTTCGGAGTCGGGTTCGGCGGCGGCGTTAGCATCACTTGCCTCGGCAGAAGAAGCTTTGGCTTCCATCTCCTCGTGGTATTCATAATCCTGCCGGTCATCCTCCGGTGCGATAGTAGGCTCTTGCGCAGCAACTGGTTCCTGTTCAAAGACAACTTCGGCTTGGACCGCGGCATGCGACTTGGCCTCTGCCGTGCCCGCAGCCTTCTTTTGGTCTTCGGACTCCAACATCTCTGGGGTGTACGCCGGTGACACTGGAATGTACGAATGAGGTACAGGACTGGGAAGGGGATATGTCGACGACGTCGGTCCCCAGACGCGTGACACCGGGATATACGGGCGGGGCACCGGGCTAACAGGGTTGCAATTCGGCGATGGTAACCCCAAGACGGGAAATCCGGGAGTATACGCAGGAGATTCCAGATTACGTGAGCGCGCGTTCGGGCTAACGTGTTGGTAATTCGGGGAGACGAAAGCCGGGGATACGGGGATGTGCGGATGGGACACCGGTGTACCAGGAAAGTATTCCGTCGGACATGTTGGCATCATAGGGGATTCTGGGTTGAATGCAGGAGATTCTGAACTGCGCGGCCAAGTGTCTGGGCTATTGGAAACAGGCTGCGGCACGGTTGGTTTAAAGTCTTCATTTTGTGTCAGTCTCAAATCCTTGGTACAAGATGGGTTCTTGGGAATTGAACATGAGTGAGTGATAGGAAAATAATTACCAGAACCCTGAACGTGCGCTGGGGTGCGAGTGTTGTTGTACTGCTCCATTGCGATTGAGTAGAGGTCGATAGAGGTACCTATGTTGTGGTAAAGGTGAGAGGAGTCAAGGCGAGGAGAAGAGGAGGAGGAGGGGACCTGAGAGCTCGGAGCCTGCGTGTGTTATGTCCGTACTCGCTGCACGACTCCTGCGTGTGTCATGTCTGTACTCGCAGAAATGCTGCCTGAAAAGAGATCGAAAAGGAAGTGTCGGAGTTTCGGAGATCAACAATCAAGTTCGGTCGAATAATTTGAAAACAAACTTCCTGGACGAGTTGCACAAGAAGAGTTCGATGCTGCCGCCGAATCTGTTGATGCTGCCGGATGATCGAAAACGTTGTTCCTGTTCAATTTTCATGCTGGGTTGCTCACCGAATGTACTCTGAGTTTTTCGTTGTTGTAATGGCCTTGTCACTTTGATGTCTATAAGGTATCTAGCTGGCTAACCATACCTGTATTCTTTTTCATATAGAACGCTGACCCAGATGCCGCCGTTGCCCCCGCTGTCGCCGCTACCCCTGCCGCAGTTGCCCCCATGCCGGTAAGTGATTTTCAAATCTCATTTAGTTTTTATTCATTGTCGCTTTGTTGTCTTTACCCAGTCGGCTAACCACATTCTTCTTCTTTTTCATACAGGCCGTTGCTCCCGATGCTGCCGCTGCCCCCGTTGACCACAGTGGCCGCCATTCAGCGCGTAGATTAACACTGGACATCTGATCCATCCCCGATACCAGCGACGACCCAGCGGGTTGTCGCTGAGGGGAGGCCGGGGTGGGGACGAGGGTTTGCCTGTGCCGGTACCTGGGGCTGATCGGGCTGATATTGAACTGGGTTCGTTGAGGCGTCGCCTCACGGAGCGCGGAGACTGAGGCGAGGGAATCGCATCAGTCTTTGCCGTTGCACCAACAATTCAGAGAACGGGAGGGGCTCCGGGAAGTGATACCAAAAAGGGCAAACAGGACCAGTGCAGAAGGGCACGCAAGATCAACGGAGAATATCGCCCAAGTCCAGTCTACAGCGACATCCTCTTCCTCACAGCTCGCAAAGGCTTTACGGGCATGGACGACATGTCCAACCTCAACACAGCTAAAAAACAGTTGTATCAAGGCCTGCCCAACTCAATGCAGAATCTTGCCGCCTTTCATCAGCTTGGCAGGTATGTCATGGAACTTACCAGGCGTAAGAGGCTGACGAACCTCAAGGAGCAGCGCGGATGGCTCCATCGCATCAGCGGCGGGCAGGACTTGACGCAATTGAATTCCAAAATCTCTAAACGGATATTGGAATCCACCATCAAGGTTTTACAGAAACAGGTCATCACCAATTTGGACGAAGTCTCACACAGGTTTTGTACACCCAAAGTGTACGAGCTACTGGGTTCAGCGGAAGAAATCCAACCCATCTTCTTCAGCCCAGGGGCCCGTAGACACAGCGTCGCCTGCCGCCCGGCGCCGGGGTTCCTCGTTCTGGCGGGTGAAGCCTAGTGGGCTTTGCCCTGGGGAGAGGAGTCAAAGCTCCAAAAGAAGATGTGGACGGCGGCTAAGCAAACCGCCAATAACCTCCGGCCTCACCCTACATGAACGCAGGACTTATGGCCATAAGGTCAAATTCGCTGAGCACCAGGGCCTTCCTCCTCCTCCGAAACCCGAGAGGCTGCCCCTCTTGGAGAGGGGTGTTTACATGGTCCCGACTGCGTAAAGTTTGTGCCCGGAGTTTAGTTTTTAAGTCGTCCGTCTCCATCGATAAATGCGTTATCTCGGCTTCCAACTTGGCGATGATAGCTTCGTTCGTCCTGTGGCGTTTATCCCTTTCCTTGATCTGGGATTCGAATCTTTTCGTGATCTGGTGTCCCCGTCATTCTTGGGTTTGTTTGTGTGTTGATATGTAGAGGATTTCATCCAGCGACAAAAAATATCGAGCTTGACATAATCCTGTGGTGCGGGTTGAAATCATTCAATTCAAGGTCCAAGTTCAATAGTTCACAGAAAGACTGAATAGGAGCTGGGATGAAACAATAGGAAAAGTGAAGTGAACGAAATTAGTCGATTGGTCATTGGGCTCCTATTGTGTTGAGCAAGACCGTCGTCTTGGCATTGTTTTCATCCCATCATGGATCAGTGTGAAATCCTGATTAAGACCCATTTGGGCTCGTACCGTGACGGGTCGTGGTGGCTTGTGACTCTACCATTGTGACTGGTTCTAGGAGGACGATAGCGGTAATGTAGGCAATCCGGAGTGAGCCCTCAAGACAGCCGGGGACTCAGAGTCCTACACGCCGAAGCAATTTAATACTCACCAACCGAAGTTGGAGAGTAACAGTCTTCTGAGTATACCGACCACCTCTTGGAACTACACTCCAGAACTGTCAGCATAACAACAGGAGCCTCGGCACGATACGCTTCAATAATCGTCTTGGTCAACAGACTTGGACGATGTTTTGGAGGTAACGGTGTTCATAAAGTAATAGAAGATACAGCCTTCGGGAATGCAGTAGTATAGCAACACACAAGACGCTCACGATGAAGACAGAGACACGAGAAAACGAGGATTTGGAGTTGTGGGCGGGCATTTTGACTTGGCACAATCTAGGGTAACCCTAGAGACGGAAGGAGCAATCGTGCCCACAACTCGATCTCAAATCTCGCAAGCTCGCGCTCGCAAACCTCTATTCTGGCAGGAGCGACGCCAGACTCACACTTTGGTGGGAAGATAAATAGAGGACCTTCCCCTCTCCTCTCTCTTCCAAAAACTTCCCCCTCGACTCTTCCGCGCCGCCACGTTTCTCTCGACGACCAAATCAACAATCAACCTCTTCACCTCGTTGCGCCACCACTATCAACTATCTCATTTCCCCCGCGTTGAAACGTCCCCTCTGTCGTCAAACTCAACCAAATCACCATGTCCTTGAGTGTCCCCCTTGTCGAGACCAGCAAGACGGTCAAGATCGTTGACCGTCTCTACCACCGAGTTGATCAAGAGCTCCTCAACATTCGCTCGTCTTACATTCCGCTATTCAAACTAAAAATCCAGGATGTGCCTCAACCTGCACTTGACTTCAATAAGTCCCTCATCGCAGCCCATCCGAATGACATCCTACTCGCGTCATCCTTTTGATCTTTTGCCACGTCATAACAACGGCCTTGATAACCAGTTGCTCTTGTCGGTCGTGGAGGGTTGTCTGGTGCTCCGTGCTCGTATAGAGCGTCCGTTAGGGCAGTATCATTGGCGTTCCCCGACATGGATGCCATGATGTATCCGCCGATGGATACGAGACGGTGCCGTTTGGCAACGTCAAGGGGGTGTTCATTCCCCTGTTGACGATCAGCACTTGTGTTTCGTGCATAATCTCAGTAGTTGTTTTATCGGTGGAGATTTCGAGAGGTACGTCTGGCTTGATGATGCAGTCCGCGTGCCCAGCCGACCTTGGCCGCCGGGACAGACAGTGCACCAGTATCGCGGCTCCTTTTGGTGTAGCACGGGCTCGACGTAGGTTCCTGCCACTTTTCGCTGGTGTTCGCCTAGGAAGCTATAGGAACTGGGCCACGACACACGACGCCTGGAACGAAAGTGTCCGCCCTGCATAATGGTTTTCGCACGGCCTATCCAAACCCGAATTGGAAACCGCAAAAATTCTCGCAGAGAATTGAAGACAAAAATAATCGGATGAAAATAGAATCAATAAGTACCTGTGAGTATGTTGAGAAAGACAGTTGTCTTGGCATTGTTTTCGTCTGAACTTGACTGTGGTTTGTCTATATCGTGGGCCCCCCATCCTCTTGCTGTCTGTCTTTCTTGTTGTTTTTCAGTTAGCTACCTACCTAGTCACGTCCATCCAGACCACCGCCAGACCAGACCACACTATCACAATGCGGGCTAGCCTTGTAGCAAGGAAGAGCCGTCCTGGGCAGCAAGAACATAGAGAGGACTTTTCACGTCCTTGCTCGGTTCAGGCCCACCAGCGCCGCCGATGGCAGATTCCGAACGAGTCAACTTTTTTCTCTATGGGTCTGTCATGATGTTGGCGGTTCAGAACATCGACCTTGACACCTGCGATTGTGGGCTTGATTACAATTTTTCGTCCGTCCGGAGATCAATCAATCCAGACTGGCCGCACCGCTCTGAAATTCCCAGACTTGCTTCAAGGGGTTGGACACAGGTGCACCTGGAGGTGTGTCGCCGGCTGTCGCAAAACCAGTGCATGTGAAGCATGGCCCTGAACCAATCATCCGCGGAGTAGCCAAGCTAAATGCACTTGTCTGCTACATCCGTTTGCTGCTGGTACCGGAGTTCACCTCCGCCACCGGGACTGGTTCGGGATGAGCGCAAGTAAACAAGCCAATTCGCCAGGATCGTCGCCTCGTAGTAGATCTTGTTCCTGTCTGCCAGGGGCATATTGGCGTCGGCGTCTTCCAAATCGCCTAGACGGATGGTGATAGCATGGGTAGGAGGGTCGGGTACACGCGACAAAAGTCGCAGGATGGCCCCATAGCTGGTGTCCTCGGCCGCCTTGGAGATGACGGTTTTCCAGTGTTTCCAGTCGGGCATCTTGAAGCCGGACCACTCCTCTCTGCCATAAACCCAGTCGGTCTTCAGATGCTTTGTCCGAGTCTGTATTGGAAGGAACGGGGATTTCACCCGACTTTGACATCGTGTTCGACATTCCCAGCAAACATCAGCACTCAGCCATGACGGAAGATGTGCTGCAGCCGCCCTCGTCCCGGAAGCTCAAGTGTATCTTAGTCGGCAGGATCAAGGGACATGGTGACCCCAAGGATTTGACGCACTACGGCTACCACATTTACAACACTACCTACCTAGAAGTATCGCGGTGCAGGCCAGGGGATCATTTTCGGCACCTCGACCCCGAGAAGGACAATACGCTCTGGAAAGCATCATACCATGAGAAGGGACACCGAGGAAGTCTAGCCGGAGGACAAATGGATTGGAAGGAGTTCACCCTCGCTTGATTACGCAGTAACAAGCTCTGCCCTGGGAACATCCCCGAACTGCATGCGAAAGATCCTCGTCCGGGGCGTCGGGGTTGAAATATCCGACGTTGCGACAGCTCAAACAATACCTTCCAAGTATGACCGCAGCCATAGAAACATACTTCGACCTCGACTGGGATGTCGCCCCCAACTCTCGACAATCCTCAATTCCCCAACCCCTCCCACCCTATCGACATTGAAGACGCTCCCCGAATTCTCTTCCAAAGATAAGAAAGCTTTTTCCCTATATCTTCTCATCCTCGAAAAACCGGACTCGGAGGAACTGCCATTGCTCTATATCGGCACGGGAACAAACAGGGATGAAGGCGTCCACAAACGATTCCAAAACTACGACAACGGGGAAAATCTCTCCAAACTGACGGCACTGGCATGTAAGGGCGGCTATGTCATCACACACAAAAAAATCTTGATTTCAGCACTATGCCCTAGAGATTCTGCTTCTTCAATTCTCTCAGCCCGCGCACTATTCCTGGTTCTTGAAACTACCTTGATGTACGCATTGTACGCGTATGAAGATGCGACTTTTCCAGCCGTCGAGGTTTCCGCTGGGGCCGTCATCGTTTCCGACTTGACGGAGCTCGGTGACTAGATCAGTGAGAAGTCTGTGATTTTCTCCAACGCTGACACGGGTGGTGCTCCTCGCTTATGGAGGCAGAAGATCGACCGACACAAACTTCACACTGCTCGGGGGCGGGGGCAAGCCAGATGCCGTGACCTACGAGGTTCCATTTTCCCTCCAAGAATTTAAAGTGGCTTTCAGGGCCCTTCAATGGCATAATGACGTCGCGATTGACTTGAACGGAGCCAGATACACCATCAAACACGTTTCCCGCGGCGAGAGGGTTTTCGCAGTGATTCAGCAAGGACCGTGAAAGTTGTGGGAGAGATGGCTGAGGTACAGATCTGCGAGGAACATCGCTCGCACCGTTCGTGGCGGCGCCACTGATCAGAACGCGAGCTCCAGCACCCTGGACGATCAGTCCAACGGCGAGGCTGAAGGCGACGGTCACACCGGCGACCGACAGCACCTGGACCCGTACACGAGGGACCTGTTCAACTCCTCAACCAACTGATGGTCGGTTCGGACCAAGGGCTTGAAACCTTTGGTCGAAGGTCACAAGGTCACTTTCGGAGGCCTCCATGATGGTCAACCCGATGGATGTTTCAACTTGAGGCTGAGGCGGAGTGACAGTTATCCGGGTAGTCTTCACGATCTGCGGTAGGCGGTATAGGCCAACCCAATAAAACTATTCTAAATCAAGCATACCGTATAAACTGGGGAAGTCCAGAAGTAGAACCTTCCACAGATTCCCTTCTTTTCTATTTCACACATCATACACTTTAGAGGGCATATGGCCGCATACGCATTCATGGCCGCCTAATCTGTTGGAGCTACGTTGACGTCTCCCGCTGACCGCGCTCCCTCTGCTCTTCTTCTTCCGGGACAATCGATCTCGCCCGGTTGTAGACGAAGCGGCCCCGACCCCACCAACCATCGAGCTCGCGCTCAAGCTCATCGTAGGGGCCGGTGGTGCACGGGGACGACGGCGAAAACGGACCCAGAGGTGGAGATGTAGGCGCGTAGTCGGGGGATCGAGGGACGTATGGCGGAGATGGCGGGACAGGCCCAGGCGATGTAGGGAAGTAGTTTTCCGGAGATGTACCTCTTGGCGCCCACTCGGGAGATGAAGGGGGGCCTATCGGAGAGGCAGCAGGGCCAGCCGGAGATGTGGGTGCCCATTTAGGAGAACTAGGAGTGTAGACCGGAGACAAGGCAAAGGAAGGGGGCGCCCAGTTGGGAGACCGAGGGTTGTAGGTGGGAGACGTGGGCTCCCATTTCGGTGACTCAGGTGTGTAGGGCGGAGATCCAGTGGCGAACGGGAGGGATCCTGGGCCGAAGGTTGTTGGAAATGTAGACACCCATTGGGGCGATAGAGGGCTGTAAGTGGGAGATGTCGGGTATAGTGTAGTCGCGGACGTCGGAAAATAGCGAGGAGCCGGAGGCGGACTGGACGTGGAAAGAGCGGCGGAATAAAACGACGTTCCTGGGCCACGGCTGGAGGCATCCATCGAAGAAGGGCAGTAAGGGTGTGGCTGCTGTGAGGTCGATTGGAATTCTGCACGATACGTTAGTTGCGTTCTATGGCAAAATGGGGGATGCTCGCAAATGGCAGTGGAGGTATGGTGCCAGTTACCTTCGACTTCGATGTACACGGTGGTACGAGCGCTGTTCTTGTGCTCCATTGTTCGTGTTGAGAAAATGGAATGTCTGAGGTCAGAGGTATACAAGCGAAAGACGAGCTAGCTGGATGCTTTGAGATCAATGCTCAAGTTGCGAGGATGATTCGACAAAACTTCCTTGGAAAGTTGGAAGAGTCGAAAGGAAGAAGTTCAGCGAAAGGATTCGGGCGAAAGGCGAGCTTAAATTAACCGTGTGGTGAGTAGGCATTCACTGGTCCAGGTTCAATTGTTGACGAAATGATTCAATAAGAATTGGGAAGCAACAATGGCAAGTGAAAATCAATAGGTTGGATCCACTGGCAAACAGGACTGAACCCATCGACACAATAGGTTTCAATAGGAAAACCTTCCTATGCGGGCTGACAACCAGACTTGGGATGGAACAGATACGTTGGTACCTCAGTGCTTGTAGAGAGTCTGTCATCCCATGTGTCCGTATTCTTGGCAATGATGATGACACTCAAATTGATGAGAGCGGCTCAGCTCATTCAGGGGCTCCCTTTAACCATCCGACGAATACAGCGCTTCTCGGCTGGTGTGAACTTCCCCTTTCTTCCTCTTCCACGGAGTGCTTTTAGGATTTGGTGGTTCTGAAAGCGTTCTGAAATTCTGGTGACGGTCTTGATTCTGCAATCGAACGCTCATGACTACCATCAAATTCTCTCCCGGTGTCCCAGCTATCCTAACGAGAAGTACCCCCCAACGACCACGCTACTCAAGACGTTTCCGGATGAATTTTCTAAGGACGAATGGGGAGTTTACGTCCTGGTGATGGAGAAGGAAGGCTCCGTCCCAACCATCTACGTTGGATGGAGCTGCTCTTCCAGGGGTATGAGAGAACGTATAGGCGTACACAGAAGATGCAACACTACCGGTTCTACAGCAGGTTCGGCCACTGGGCGGCCAATTGTCGGCGGGAGACTCTTGCATTTTGCGATGCAATTATGGCTGCGCATTCGAGCCCACTCTCCTTCAGCGTCGCCGACGACTTCAAACTGTTGCACCTGGGAGAGGCAAAAATGCTGTGGCAAATATCGCTGTCGGCCGCAAAGTCGGTCAAGGCCTGTGCAATCTTGGCGCTTTATTCTCATTCCCATTCCCGTGCGCATTGTATACCTGCGTCTCAACCGGGGTAGAGGGGATTTTGAAGGGGCGGAAGCCTCAAAGGATTCCTTGTCGACCATCACCCACCGCACGCGGGAGGGGTGGGTGACTACGTCCTTGGTTGTCCGGAAGAAGCGGCGGAAGTGGATTCACCAGCCCAGCACAACCCACATCACCAAACAGCAGTGCGAGTTGGTAGATGTCTCGACGTGACAGGAGTGCTTGTCTAGTGGGTGGTGAGAACTTTGTGTGTCTTTGGTGATAGAGACGCGAAATATCGATAAAGTATCAATAGTACTGTTCGATATAGTAACGGAAAATTGGTTGCAAGGAAGAGAAGAATTGGTTCCGCGGCGGTGTTCGGCTTTTGAGCTTCTGCTCTTTTTGGGATTGGGGGCGGGCTTCCGAAGCCGACTCCCTCCCCTTCTCAGCGGCGGGATTTCGGTCGAGGAAACCATAGGTGGTGTAGGCCTTTTCGTCGGTCTCCTCTCCGGGGAGAAAGATGGCCATTGCGGTCATAATCTTGAGGCCGAACTTCTCTGTAGCGAAGCGGTGCTTGCCGAGGCGCACACGCCAGGAACGGGGAATTTCCGATACCCTCTTGAAGTCCGAGAATTTTGGTCGTAACCCTACCAAGAACTTCCAGGCCATTCCCTTCAACTTCTCTCCGAGAAGACCAAGGACGAACCTCCATGAGGCCACGAGGTGTCGGTGAACATCGCGATCCTGATGTCATCGAGTGTCGAACAGCGTTAATAGCTGTTGCTTATGCGCTTGCCTCCTGTTTGTCTTTCGTGAGGGAAATATTGCCGCGAAATGTTAAGTTGTTCGCGGGGTTTTGGGGAAGCATGTTGCCATTACACAGTAAGCATATCGGCGCCTGCTACCACCTTTGAAGCGATCGTACTCGATGTTCATCCCCAGTTGTGCCATTGTCCGATGACGATCGACCTTGCAGATCCGTTGGATGTCAAACAGGTGGTTCTGCTAGTCGATGCATCGGCCATTTGTCTGCATCGAAGCCAATTGGTTCTAACGACAAAGCTAGAAGATGCGAGCAACCGGTCTGCTGAAGTCAATAACTGAGGAATGGTTGTTGGCGAAGGCTGGAGACGACCATAGAAGAGGAAGGGAGATAAAAGAAGGAGTAGACGGGGCCTTGGAAATGCGCCATGAACCTGACCGACCAAAATGGTATGACTCAAGAGAATCTGATGGAGCGAATTGTGCTAGACCGAACAAGGGAGCTTAGAAACATGAATGTGGAGAATAAATGGGATATATAAGGAAAACTGTCTTGGTAAGGAAGGACGGAGTATCAGTATCAATGAGGACTGCAATAAGTTAGGACAGTGATTAGAGATATATCATCGTGCATAAAATTGACCGATAGCTGTAGAATACTTAATAAAGCGAAAGCTTTAAAGCTGTTAACAAACAGTGAAAAACACAAGTGACTTCCAACAAGCTTTGTTGCGTCTCTCTCTGTTGGTAGGAAAACAAATGCTGTGATATCATCACTGATGTTTGTGTTCATGTGGTAGATCTCTTTGTGTCAGCGTGCCATCTTATATGTGTTATGTCTTGAACACATCATACTCATAGGTAAAAGCAAGGAGATCTTCGCTTGAGGCGAAATCAATGGACAAAGACCCGTGAAATATGTGTTTGGAGGGTTCCTGGCTGGCGGATCTTGTGTTATTTCCTTGCGGGAAAAGTTGCAAAAAAGGCGTAGGTTCCTCTTTCTCCTGACACAGAAGCAGCGGAACATGATTGGGTAGCATTATGCTCACTTTTCCTGGGTTGAAGGATGCTGAGAAGGCAGTCACGAAGCTGAAGGAGAAACCCGTCTTGAACTCCTGATGAAAGATGACTAAGTGCGTACAATTGACATATGTGGTCTTGAAGATAGTCGCAGTAGTCACAGAAAAGTGCTAGTCCAAGGTCTGCGATGTTGTCATGACAAGAACGCCTGAAATTCATGAGTGTCCTAGGGGTGTTTTGGTTGTAGAAATCGAATGTCGTTGAAAGTGGAAACGCACGTGCCCACGGGAAGTAGCGTTCAGCTAAAGCCCACACCACCCGCCTGTAACCGTTGCCCTACAGCTGCACCCACTGTACCTACTAGGGCTGATGCGGCCTGTGCAACCCCTTGCGTACAGCAACTCAGTGACGTAAACGCAGCGCATCAGCTGACGTGACGTAGAGTGCACCCCTCCGCATTGTGTTCTTTCGACTTCCTTTCTTTCTCGTCTTTCCGTCAAGACACTGCTTGATTTTGCAAGGACCGAAACCTACAATCCGCGGCAAAAGTAACCGATTTCAGAGAAACAATCACAGACCAACGACGAGCAAAAATGGACTCTTCAAACCCCCTTTCCGATCGCGAGAAGGCGTTTGAGAACAAGTACATCCATGACAAGGAGTGCGTCCTATCACTCCACCATACTTCCTCTTTCGAGCCAATTGCTGACAAAAGCATACGCAGGAGGCAAATGGCCAAAGACAGAGCGAACAAGAAGACACAAACAGAGTCATCGTCCAAGGACTCCAGTTCCACACCGAGAGAGCAAGAGGAGGGAAGTGGGAGTACCTACAAGGACGTGATTACCGAGCTGAGCGCTATGCCTTCTTGATTGCACGAGACTTATCATGGGAGCCTCGGCAAGGGAAGAAATGAGGAGGAATTGCAGCCCAAGAAATTGAAATCTTTTCTCTGGATATCGAACTCGAAGATGTTTACGCGTCATCATGGTTCTAGAAGAGCCCCCTCGAAGCGAATACAACCCAGGCGAAACCCAAAGATATCAGGAACCAGGACAGGAACCGAAGCACCCTTTTACGTTCTTCGGTTCCGAAGGGACATCCGCATTGAAGGTCTTGCTTGAGGCGTCGTGGGAGGGAACTCCAGTTGTAATTGTATCTCAAATGTACCAATAAAGAATCACGATGACGGTCGGCGTGAGCCGGTATGCAAGCCACTCGCTCGTTAGTGTCCTTCTTCCAGATCATCAGTGGCAAGCGATGCTGTCCCATGCTGTCCCCCACCGCGGAAGGGGTCAACGGCTGGAAGGTGAGAACGCAGTTGTTTGTCTCCTGTTCCACAAACAAATCCGATTTCCAAGGCATGAAAACGCTGCTAGCGGTGTTAGCGCACATTGATCGAATTCTTGAAGCGAAGTGTTCGGTGCCGACGATGGTGGTTGCCCCTCGAGATTTGTCGAACGAATGTATGGAACTTGTGTACTTGTAAAAATCGGAGATGGTCTTCATTTTCTAAATCTAACCGCGCGATCTTGTGGTGTTTATTTGCGCGCCTCTTAGCCGGTCTGCCCTGCGCAGATTGATATAGCGTCTGTTATCGTTACATGCTTGCCATGTTTCCAATCATGTTTCCATGAAATCTGCCTTCCGATTTCCTGCGCCTGTAATAGCAGGTTCACGCATGGCATTGGACTCGAGACACCGATCGGAATCCGGGGTAAGCTTCCGCGCGGTATCATATTAGCAGATGATCTCTGCTGTTTTCGTCGGATACAGACAAACATCTGGAATGCAGGGTGCAGTTCCAAACCTATTGGTACTTACAAGATCCGTATCACACCCAACCTGGTTGGATCAATGTACCCCATCACAATCCAGATCGCAATCTTCAACCCGAAGCCCCAGGCAAGGGGTTTGCTGTTGGGTTGGTGCCATGACACGATGGCCACCTCTAGTCCGACACTTTAACCCGACCGCACTCGTCGAAGACGATAGTGTTTGATCCGGTTGTCGTGATCGACACCAAACTGAACCCTTTATCGACAGTGTGCGCCATCTTTATACCAACAAGTCTTTTGCGGATCTGTCATAAGTCTTGTGGTTGGGTTGGTTTTGACTGGAGTTTGCGGCTAACGAACGGGATGAGCGACAGACGACTCAGGCGAGATCATAGTGTGGTCTACCGCCGAGACGAGCACGACCATCATGGCCGCTTGCATCCCCGTCCACCGCGCCTTCTGCCGTCAACTGCGCAAGAAGCTGCTGGCGCAGTACCGCTTGCATAGCAGCAAGCAGCACTCGACGCCGTCGACGGGCAAGAATGGTGTTGGGGATAGTACGACGTTGACGGGCGGCAATACCACACTGACCAGTGGAAACTTCCGTTCGGTACTCGATAAGCTTTCTCAACATGGTCGCAAGGGAAGCGATGGTGTGGTTGAGCCGGGCTGCTTGTCATTGCCTTCAGGTGGAGAAGGGTGTCATGCCCCGACTGATGACAATGCGAGCGATAGGGCCATGTTGCCTGTTCATGATATCGGGAATCGCGATAGAAGTGGGAGTGAGGTGGCTACCTCAAGGAATAGCGGAAAGATTCTGATGACGCAGGAGGTTAAGGTTGAGTATCACCATCATGATGATACTTTGAACGGAAGGGATGTCTTGGATGAGAGGGAGCAGACGCAGCATTTGTATGAGTTGAAGGATATGGGAAGGCGTGGAGATGCGTGAAATGTAAGAATTATAAGGGCAATTGAAAAAAGAAATAGACGGTGTTTTAGGCTTACGTTCGCAGGGTTCCATGTTCGAGATAACAAATTGATGAAAACGGAAAGTAAACAAAAGTCAGGGGTAGCTCAGGAAACCGAAACCTGCCGACGGTATTTATACGGAGAATAACAGCTTGGCGCCAAGTTGTGCGCCAACGCAAGCTCCCGCTACCCAGCATAAAGCTTCGAGTGGAGATCATCGTACGTTACGTTACGGAGCCTCGGAGCTTCAGGTACAACCTTGGCCCCACCTTGACCGTTGCAGCTTGTGATCCATCCATCCTTGCGCTGAAGCAATTCTTTTCCTCCAACCTTGATCTTCCGTCGTCCGCCGCCGCCGACTATTTACCAAGCTCCCGATCCCCACGACGACACCATGCTTCGCCAGCTCGGAGCCGCTCCTCTCGCGCGGGGCTGGTTCGCCCTCACGCGATCAACCCCGACGATCCGCACTCTGTCCTGCTCATCGGCAGCTCGCGCTGACGATGCTACTACCCCTTCTCACGCCGGAGACAGTGCCGCGCCTACCGAGCCGGCCAAGCCCAAGCTGGTTTTCCGTAAGATTTATAAAAGGATAAAGGAAGGCGACAAGAAAGCCGACAAGAAAGACGGCAAGAAAGACGACAAGAAAGCCGTCGAGGAAACGGACAAACTAGCAGCAGCCCAGAAAAAGTTCGACTATGAACTCGGCCGGTTAAAAAACGACATCGCCCAGCTAAAGGACTCCAATCAAAAGTTGCGAAGAGACAAGGGAGCGTTACGGCTAGATATTGTCAACCTAAAGAAACTCACAGGAGCGTCTGCTACAAGAGCAGTGCAGGATAAAGTGGCCCTGCTAGAATTATACGAGAAGATTGCCAAAGAAGCACGCGAATTCAAGGCCGGCACTCCCCAGTCCGTGGAGGTGGTCGATGGTCAGCAGCTCGTCATCACCTTGGCCCAGCCCGACGGCACCACCAAGCAAGTGGCCATGTCCCTCCACTGGCTGCGCGACACATGCAAGTGCCCGCATTGCGTGAACCCCGACTCCGGCCAGAAGAGCTTCTCAAGCACCTCTCTGCCCGAAGCTCTCGAGGTTCAAAGCGCCGAGGTCAACACCGCCGACGGCTCCATCACCATCGTCTGGGCCAACGACACCGTCAGCACCAACGCCACGCCCGAGGCCACCACGCACACCTCGACCTACGACGCCTCCGACATCTTCACCTGGCAACTCCCGTACGACCTCGCCGGCAACCTTCTCCCCGTCGAGCGCACGCTCTGGGACCGCTCCAAGCTCCAAGCCCACATCGACTCCGGCGACCTGCGCGTCTCGTACAACGACTGGCTGACCTCCGACGCAGCCTTCTGGAAAGCCTTCGAGTCTCTCGCCCGCTTCGGCATCCTCTTCGTGCACTCGATCCCGTCCGACCGTGCGCTCGTCGAATCACAAGTCGAAAAGATCGCCAACCGCATCGGCATCCTCATGCACACCTTCTACGGCTTCACGTGGGACGTACGCAGCAAACCTCGCGCCGAGAACGTCGCCTACACCAACGTCTTTCTCGGTCTGCACCAAGACCTGATGTACATCGACCCCCCTCCCCGCTTGCAGCTCCTGCACTGCATCGCCAACTCCTATGAAGGCGGCGAGTCCCTCTTCAGCGACGGCGCGCGCGCCGCCTACTCGTTAGAACTCAACAACCCAGCAGCCTTCGACGAGCTGCGCGGCAACCGCTCGCCACAATTCCACTACCACCGCAACGGCAACGACTACCACATGGGCCGCAACACGTTCCGCTACGCCGGGCGGACCGGCCAAGGCAACGGGTTTCTGAGCAGGATCCACTGGGCGCCGCCCTTCCAGGCCCCCTTTTCGCGGCAGACGGGCGCCACGGCGACGAACGTGCTCGGGAACCGCGTCATTCAAGACGGCGGTGGCGGTGCTTATGCCGAGGGGGAGAATACGGTGGTGGTGGAGGAAAAGGGGAGGAACATGACCAAGTGGGTGCCGGCGGCCAAGGAGTTTGAGCGGGAGATTAGTGCCGAGGAGAACATGTTTGAGCTTAAGATGGAGGAGGGCGAGTGTGTGATTTTCGATAACTGGCGCGTGTTGCACGGCCGCAGGGAGTTTGAGACGGAGGGACAGGCGGAGGGCGCCGAGAGGTGGCTGAAGGGCACGTATATCAGCCATCAGGTGTACAAGGCCATGGAGGATAAGTTGCAATGGAGGTTGGCGCAGAAGGAGGGCGGGATTCCCTTGGCTATCGGTGTGGCGGAGTCGCATGGGTTGGGGTGGAAAGAGAGGGGACAGTTGCCGCAGAAGGAGGCTCCTAAGGAGGAGACTACTGCCCCTGTTCAGACTGAGGAGGCCCCCAAGATTGAGGAGGCTCCCAAGGTTGAGGAGGCCCCCAAGACTGAGGAGGCGGTTAAGCCTGAGGGTGCGCAGAATGAGGGTCCTTCGCGCCAGCCCGAGGAGCAATTGGGCACGGTGAACTGGAACGCATAAGGCCGAGGGAAAATGTTGATGGAAAGCTGTATGATGTGTAATGACCTCTTGGGAGCGAGGCGTATGTAGATTACTGTAGATATACCAGGTTGGATAACCAAGAACATAAGAACTTTGAAACCATGTCCTCTTAATGCCTTGGTGGCTCTAGGGTGTCTAGTAAGCGAGTAAAAGTCATGACCAGAGTCCAACATGGCGTTTGTTGTCTTGATTCAGAGATCAACAACCATCCACATGAACCCACGAGTTCGACTGGTCCCCCATTTCCTCCTCGTGCGATCCTCTTCTACGTCTCATACGCATATGATCATGTCACCATCACTGAAACAGGCGCAAGAGGAACAGATAAATATCCAGGGGAAAGGAACGATGAATCATTGCACTATTTCACCAGTTTAACGACCCATCACAACACAAAGCCCCTTGAGGCAATTGTTTTTTTTTCCAATTGTTTTTGTATTTTTCCTTCCCCTGGTTGGGTGGTTCGGGTATCAAAACCACTTTCGCAGCTTCTTGCCCTTTGCCAGTCAAACCAAACTTAAGCAGCAATGGTGACCTCAACCTCGACACCGGCCTCGATGTTGACAATGATCTGCTTGACGATCTCGGTGGGGGCGGTCAAGTCGATGAGGCGCTTGTGGATGCGCATCTCGAAGAGATCCCAGGTCTTGGAACCCTCACCGCAGGGGGTCTTGCGGGTCTGTTTGTTTTGTCATGTCAACATGTGTCCCGGAGGGAGAGGAGTGAGGGATGAGGAAGGGGGTGACTAACGGTGATCTTGAGGATCTTGGTGGGAAGGCGGACGGGGCCCTTGACGCGGAGGTCCTTGGACTTGGCGCGCTCAACGAGCTCGGAGCAGACCTTCTCGAGAGCCTGGACCTTGCGGGAGGTGAGGGTGATGCGGACACGGTGGACCTTCTATCTTGGGGGGTCAGTATTTATTCCTGTTGATGTCCGACCGGGAGGTATCATGATGGCGACGACAATGCCAACGCCAACAACGGGCAAAACACATACGGGGGCCTCGCCGAAATCCTTCTGGTCCTTGTTGTAGGAAGACATCTTGACTGGTGTTGAGATGGTTTGGGTCGGGTCGACTCGATTGACTGCTAAGGGCTGCTGGGCTGCAAAAAAAGGTGCCTTCACGACTCGAAGGAGTAAAACGGCTTCGGCAAAGTGATGAAGGCGAAGCTGGATTCTGGCGAACTGGAAGTTGAGTTGTTCCGGCGAGCGTTCAACAGACCAAGTCGAGATAATTTTTTTACTCCATATTTTGCGCGAAACGGGGGCATTGGCGATTTTGTGGGCTTGGCGTGTGGCTTGTGCTTGTTCTGTTTTGTTTCTTTGACCCCTCGAACCTGTGGCTGGGCAAGAACCTTGGGAGGATCATGTGGCTGAGGATCTGCGACGTCCCTGGCGCCGCCGGCATCTCTCCGCAATGACACATTCGGCGTGAGACTGGACACAAAGTCACTTTGTACCTTTCACGACCCGACTCCAACGGCATCTCAGCGTGGGGCAACATTCAACTTCCAATCTTCACTCTCATTTGTCGCCCTTACCACTTTTCGACGATTCTTGTAGACTTGGGCTTACTGATAAATAGACGGGTTTATTTTCTGTTTTACTCTCGATATTCCTCACAATCTCTCGGCCATCTCCGTGGTGAATCTCACTGCATCTCACTCATCGACGTCAACATTTCCAAGTCTTGGCATCAAACACCCTCTTGGCCAGCTGTTTACAACACCGTGTTCGACCATGGCTTCCAAACTCCCAGCCTTCGCGCTGTTCCCCCTCGCCGCATGGAGAGACCAACTTCTCCCCGATGAATGGGTCGCTTGCCTAGACGCCTGGCTCGCACTCATCGATAGCCATCTCTCGCTTCCCGACCCAGACTTCCTCTCCATCTCAGCCAAAGATGAGAGCCTCACGGTATTCCTCACTTCCCTCACCCGCGAAACTGCTCTCGGAAGCACCTCCATCCTCGGCCCATCCCAATCAGCGAAACGCCTACTCAAGGACTCCTTCCTCTTAACCTCGCGACTTCTTCGATCCCCATCGCCACCGGTTCCTCCAACGCAATGGGAATTTCTCTCCGACCTTTGTCGTGTCTACGGCAAGAAGCGATCCTCCGAGCTCTTATCCACCCTCTCCGACTCAGCCCAAAAGTCCCTAGACGCCTCACTATCCGCCCTCAAAAAGTTCCTCATTAAGAACCTGGACCTCGGTCTCCAAGGCGGCGACCTGAAGGGCATAGAACAGCGACTGGACCGAGTAAACGACCTCATTGGATCTTCTCCCCAAGTAGCCAGCTTCTTCCTGGCCGGTAGCGACTTCCTTGACGGGCTTGTATCTTGTTACAATATCATGAACCCTCCCCTACGCAAGGTGATCATTGCCACGACCTACCTCTGCGTGGTCGGGCTGGCGGACGGTAGCCAGGATCAGAAACTGTCCGCGCTTACGGATCAATTATATTCTCTCAAAGCGGCGGCGGATGCGCACAAGGCTGGGCCGACGAATGTCAACGATTCTTTGGTGGCGGAGCTAGTGACTTCCACACCATTACTTCAACAGCTGCAGCGGAAGTTGGAAAGTGTAGGGTCTGGTAATAACCGAACAAAATCCGTCCTGAAAGAATTGGCAACCTTCAAGAAGCCCGGCGGTGGAATCCCTCGCCCCAAAAGGCTCGTCAACCGTCAACGAAAAGCCATAGACAAAGGCAAGGGCAAAGACCTCTCCTCCTTGGAAGACACACAGCACCAGCAAGAGATCCACATCCACCGGATGTCTCAAATCTCTCAAATCCAGGATCTCTTCCCCGACCTCGGCTCAGGCTTCATCTCCAAGCTCCTCGACCACTACTCTTCCGACACCGAGCAAGTCGTCGCATGTCTCCTCGAGGACTCTCTCCCACCGCACCTCCAATCAGCCGACCGATCCGCCGCCCTTTCACCCCCATCCCCAAAACAACTCAAACCTCAAGGACACATCCGCTCTCCAAGACCCACCCCACCCCTACCTCCTCCGACCACCACTACCACCACCAACCCCCTCGACGACGACGACTTTTTACTGTCAGTGCCCTCCTCCCAACTCCAACTCGGCAAACGCACCAACACCTCCGCCGATCTCTTGCTCTCCGCCCCACCCACCACCTCCAACCCCTCCTACAAATCCCGCATCCTCTCCGCTCTCGCCGCCTTCGACTCCGACGATGACGAACGCGACGATACCTACGACGCCGCGGACGTCGGCGGGACAGTGGACGCGGCGACCGTTGCTGCCGGTGTCGAAGACATCCGGCTACAAGACAGCCAACCTTCGCAGGGTTCCCAGGGTGGTGGGTTGGCGGAAGCGACAGAGGCGGTACTTTATGAGGTGTGGAAGACGCGACCAGGTGTGTTTGGTCGTGACGCGGAGACTAGACGCGGAAAGGAAAGGAAGGAGTTACGCGACAAAACGGGGCTGAGTGATGAGGCGGTGGAAGGGTGGGGGGTGATGATTAATCGCGATCAGGGCATGAAGAGGAGGTTGGAGAGGAGGTTTGGCGAGGGGGCGTTTAGTGGACAGCAAGTTGAGATACAGATTACTAGGTGGCGAGACCGAGGAGGGGAGGATGGGGATGGTGAGACTGATACGGATGGTGGTGGTGGTTCTAGGGGTGGATATGGTGGGCCACGAGGTGGAAGAGGTGGCGGCGGCGGCGGCGGGAGAGGGAGGGGGAGGGGAGGCAGGGGAGGAGCTGGTGGTGGTGGTGGAAGAGGTGGTGGTGAGGCTGGTGGTTCGTCAGGGCAAGGAGGGCCGGAATCTGATCTGGCGAAACGCAGGAAGGAGGCGAATAAGGGGAGTAAAGCGAACCATAACCGGAGAGATCAGAGGGCTAAGAAGATGGCTAGGGGTGGGTTTGGTGGTGCGTGAGTTAAGGCTGATTGAAGCTTAATAAGGTTGTAACAAAGAGAAGGAAGCAGCACAGATGGGTATTAATTGGGATCTGAAAATCATGCGACAACCGATATTTAGGTAGTTTAGAGAAAAGAAGCAATCTTGATGATCAACAACAAACAATCCTTCCTATTATCAACCCTTCTTCTGCCTCAACCCCGTTTTCGCTTCCCATTGATCATTTGTTCGATTTTAGATAACAAAAAGTTCAGACATGTCATGCATAAACCTCGCTTGCATTAAGTGGGAAAATTCAGGTACGAACTAAACTAAAACAGATTTCTCGGGGGTCCTCCCTATAAATTTGTTAGTGTGCGAACTGACTGACCGGAACTCATGGCACGATTCAGTCATTATACTGCTGGCCAGGTTAAACAGGAGAATTGGATGGCGTTTGCTAAAACAAAACACGGATGGATGGATTCTTCCACAATTAAACCGGTTCCTTCTCTTGTCAGTACCTATTGCGGAGTGTAGGTTACGGTAGTATAGCCACACACACTATTCACCGCAGCCAGTCCAGTCTAGTGTTGGTTTCCACAACGCCGCCAGAGTTATGCATATCAGCATCAATCACCTTTTACAACAACAGCAGCAAGCTACATGTTTCCATGTTCGCATTCCATTCCATATCGTAGCCTCGACAGTCCTCCATTCTTGTGGAATTCGCTTCTTGAAACACTGACCTTTCCAATATCGATCGCTGAGTGAGTGGGTATCGGTAATCCAGACAAATTTCGCTCTTGCGTTTTCCCGCGTAGTCCTTGATCATATCCATATCCATTGAAGCCTAATCCCTATCTCTTTCTCCTTATCCTCCTCTTTATGGCTTCCCTCCTCATTTCTCTCTCCTTCCCTTCATCTCCCCCACCTCTTGCAACAGCCACATTCACACCCACACCCCCATCCTCGCTCAAAAATCCCACGCACAAAACTCCCTCTTCGGCGCAACCTCCGGCATAACCCCGCCCTCAAACCGTCCCGTCTCCACAAATTTGTTCCAAACACTCAACACATCCCCGGTATACTCCCCCTCCAACCCCTCCGTGTCAGGCGTATACTTGGGCGCTCCATCAGGAAACCAAATCATCTGGAAACTGCCGTCGAAGTTCCTGACCACCGGCACCTCCTTTTCGGGCGGCGCGGTGTCGGGAGCGCCTGGCTTCGGGATCCGTTGGTAGGTGACTGGTTTTCCCTTGAAGGTTTGTAGACGGTTGTCGAGCGGGGAGCGCGTGGTGTAGGTGGTTATCGGGGGGTGTTGCCGCGTGGCGGTGGGGGCGTAGGGGGATGTGCCGGGGGCGCTGGCGCCGGTGGGTTGTGTGGAAGCGGCGGCGGCGGGGCCGGTGGGAGGTTGGCCGAAGGGGTTGGTGGCTGGGGCGGTGGTTGAGGCGCCGAATGCGGATGGTTGTTGTTGTTGTTGTTGTGTGGTTGAGGCGCCGAAGGGGTTGGCTGCTGGTGTTGTTGTGGAGGCACCGAATGGTGAGGGTGTAGCAGCGGGAGCGGCGGTAGCTGGGGCGCCGAAGGGGTTGGTAGTGGCTGGACCGGTTGATGCGCCGAATGGACTGCTTGTTGACTGCGCTGAAGCCCCAAAGGGGTTTGCTGCGGGCGTGGATGTTGATTGTCCAAACGGGTTGGCGGCCTGTGTGGACTGACCGAAGGGACTGGCTGTTGTTGAGGCCCCGAATGCGCCTCCTGCTGGAGCGGCGGCTGGTGCTCCAAACGGATTTGGCTTTGCTCCTAATGTCGCTGGCTGACCGAAGGCGCTGGTCGCTGGGGCAGCTGGTGCTCCGAAGGGGTTCGGCTTGGCTCCTAGTTGTGCTGGCTGGCCAAAAGCACTCGTCGGCTGTGTAGGTTGCCCAAAGGCGGGGGCGGCAGCTGGTTGGCCAAATGCTCCTCCTGTTGATGGGACTCCGAAGGGATTTGGTTTCGCTCCTAACGCACTTGGCGCTCCGAATGCTGACGTTGAGGCACCCAATGCCGAGGGCTGGCCAAAGGGTGAAGCAGCAGCTGGTTGCGCCGGTTGTCCAAAGGCCGGAGCTCCAAAGGGATTTGGCTTGGCTCCCAGAGCTGCTGGCTGGCCAAAGGCACCGCCCGCTGGCTGAGAGGGAGCACCGAAGACGTTATTTGTTGTTGCGGGAGCACCAAATGCAGTCGTTGAGCTTCCAAACGCATTTGACCT
Organism: Neurospora sp. LNF1-1; assembly: GCA_009805225.1. NCBI lineage: Eukaryota > Fungi > Ascomycota > Sordariomycetes > Sordariales > Sordariaceae > Neurospora > Neurospora sp. LNF1-1. Next base: position 45,072 of record RAOM01000098.1, read on the forward strand.
TGGTCTGTCACTTCCGAACTCGCCCGTTGTTCCTCCTGGTAATGTGTTTTGTTTGCAAATGTCGTGTCGGTTCGGATGCTTGTTACCGGCCTCGACGATGTATTGGATAGCACCCTGGATATTGCCCAGGGCTGCTTGGTTCTGCGCGTGAGCACTTTGGTAGAGGTTGTTGATGTCGTTCAGGGCTCCTTCGGGGTTACCGGCCGCGAGACCGTTCATGTAGTACAATCGCATCTCCTCGAAACTCTGTTCCCGTTGTTCTCCTCCAAATAGCTGTTCGGGTGGTTCTTTTCCTGGGGCATAGGCCGAGAGAATCCATGTTGGGAGTTCTTCGGTCAAGTCTTTTTGAATGGCATCGGCGTCGAGTTTGTAGGGGAGTTCTCCGCTTCGGTTGTTGCTGAATCCGGTGTTCTGGTTCGAGCTGAAGCCGCCGCCGCCGCCAGCTAGGGCACCGAATCGATTGGCTGTTTGAAATCCGCTAGGTGCTTTTGGAGGATGTTCGAATCGGCAGTTGTCTGGACAAGCAGAGTGTCAGTAAGGCCAATCGCGTAGAATAGAAAGTTCCCAGAACACGTACTTCCATAGCGACAGGTGCCTTGTTGGTAGAATTTGCAGATGGCCATCGCGGCGGTACTAGGTTATGTCGTGAGATTATGGCGCATCTGTTCGATGTTCGCGGACGGAGTTGCGGCAGCAATTGAAAGAACTCGCGTCCGTCGCGTCTTGGAAGTTGCAAAAGGAAAGTCAGCCTTCTCAGCCTTGCATTGAATTGATGATGCGGCGGTTCGGTGGATCAACAGTGTTGCATCAGCCACAGGGGCACAGTGTTGGACACGGTAAACAGTGGACGTCGGCTTAAGATGAGTGGGGGTTATCGGCGTGCACGGACATCTCGGTCTTGGGACCGCTAAAATCGGCACTAACGGTGCCAAGAGGAAGAGATCCGGGGAGTTCATCCACTGTCCCACCGGCCAACTCCACAGCAATTCTGGGGCTCTGGGGACGGTGGGGCTCTGTCAACGACATCTCTTCCGCTCGAGGCCGTTCTTCCCGTCGGCTCTTGCCTTGACAGCTTTTCATTCTCGTTTGTTGTTTCGCTGCCATGGACTCGACATTTGGTCTAACATAGCGTTAAAAGTCTCGGATATTTCGGCTCAATACTCACGGAAGTACACGTGATGACATCCAATCCCAGGCAATCCATTCCCAAGCATCGGGTGCAGAACCCCTGAACATCTCTAGAAATGCAATGTAACGACAAGCATGGAATCCGTCTTGAAGTCGATCATCGAGATGGAAACCTTCCGCGTCCAATTCCGTAGTCTTCAAAAGAGAGATAACACCGTGAATTGCCGCGGCATTGGCAGATGACTCTCGGCCATTGGCGCACTGAAGTCAACAAAGACACTGCGACATCATAATGCAGTTGTCCCGTCCACTCATAACCCTGAACATCTCCCTTACCGCTCACATAACCCTGGTCCGACCCCCGCTCTTCTTTAGATGTCATTGTGCGACAGCAATGCCGGCGCAAACCGATCCTCCTCCTCCTCACGATCGCAACAAGACAAACGGCAGAAGCAAAGCAGGATGATGGCGGGGAAATATCACGGGACTATTTGTCATCTCTTTTGGGACATTGCTTTATTACAATAACGTCCTCCATCTGGACCTCCCTTTCCCTTCTTACCAGCACCCATCTTGTCTCCAGGTCGTCTTCAACAGAGAGATTCCTTATCTTATCTGTATAAACAACAAAAATGGCATTTGGCGCTGCCCACCTCCAGCTTTGGCTGGGGGCATTGGTTGTCCTCGGAGCTGTCTACGTGAGTACCCTTGCTCTAACATCCCATCCTCTCAGATTATCAGACACAACCACTAACACAAACAACAACAGACATCATGTCTCATATTCTACCGCCTCTTCCTCCACCCCCTCGCCAAATACCCCGGCCCCTTCCTCGCCAAGCTGACCGACGGCTACATGGCCTACCACGCCTTCAAAGGTGACCGGCACCTCGAGTTCTGGCGCATGCACGAGAAATACGGCAAATTCGTCCGCTTCGGGCCCAACTCGCTCTCAATCAACTCCAACACGGCGCTCAAGGACATCTACGGCTTCAAAGCCAACGTGCGCAAAGCCGAGTTCTATGACGCCTTTGTCCACCCGGCCCCCAACACCCACAACGCGCGCGACCGCGACCTGCACGCCCGCAAGCGGCGCGTCCTGGCCCACGCCTTCTCCGATTCCGCCGTCAAGGAAGTCGAGCGCTACATCCTATCCAACATCCGCACCTTCTGCGACGCCATCGGCGACCTCGGCCGCTCCAGCTTCGCTCCGCTCGCCGACAAGAAGGGCTGGTCCTCACCGAAAAACATGTCTGACTGGTGCAACTGGCTAGCCATGGACATTTTGGGGGACCTCTGCTTCGGCAAAGCCTTCCACATGCTCGAACGCCCCGACAACCGATACGCCGTCGACCTCGTCTCCGTCGCCGCCCACCGCCATCTCATCTGCGGCACCATGCCCATGCTCGACAAGCTCTCGCTCGACCGCATCTTCCTGCGCAAAATCGCTTCGGGTAGGGCGCAGTACATGGCCTACAGCCGACAACAGCTCGCCGAACGCACCGCCCTGGGCGACGAGACCGACCGCCGCGATTTCTTCTACCACCTGCTTAAAGCCCGCGACCCCGAAACAGGTCAAGGGTTCACCACCCCCGAGCTCTGGGGCGAGTCCAACCTTTTGATCATTGCCGGGTCGGACACCACTTCGACCGCCATGGCCGCGACACTATTCTACCTCGTCCGCAACCCTACCGCCCTCGCGCGCGTCACCGCCGAAATCCGCTCTCGCTTCGCTTCAGTGGAAGACATCCATCAGGGCCCTAGCCTGCAGAGCTGCACTTACCTCCGCGCTTGCATCGACGAAGCAATGCGTCTCTCTCCCTCCGTCGGCGGTCTCCTTCCTCGCGAGGTCTTGCCCGGTGGGATAACCATCGACGGCGAACACGTTCCCCAGGGCACTATCGTTGGCGTCCCTCACTATACCATCCACCACAACGCTGCTTACTACCCCGATCCCTGGCTCTACAACCCGGAGCGCTGGCTACCTACTTCCTCCTCCACCCCCTCTGAAAAAGTTCCCGGCACCACAACCGACGACCAGCTCCACCTAGCCCAATCAGCCTTCTGCCCCTTCTCCATCGGCCCGCGCGGTTGTATTGGTAAGGGACTGGCGTACATCGAGATGAGCATCACGTTGGCGAGGGTGTTGTTCCTGTATGACTTGAGGAGGGCGGTGGGGGTGGAGGATCCGGCGGAGGGAGGGAAGGATGGGGCGGAGTATGGAAGACATCGCGTGGGGGAGATGCAATTGGTTGATACGTTTACTAGCACCAAGGAGGGGGTTATGGTTGAGTTTAGGCAGAGGGAGGATATTGCTGCGTAACGGGGAGGGATTGGAGGGGATATGGAGAGACTTGGAAGGTTGTATGCCTAGGACTCCATGGGGAAGGAAAAGGAAAGTTTGGATTATGATCTTGTCATGGAGATGTTACGATAGCATTATGAGCATGAGCATCTTTTTAGCACGGTAGTTTGGGTATTCAAGGATAAATCAAATTGAATAATTTGTCAAGTCAACTGCTTTCAAGGGGATTCCTTCCAAGTGAAATCTTTCCAAGTGAACCTTTTTCCGCTGATGCTGTTATCCATCCCTGATTTCGCAAATAAAATCTTCAATTCGCTGAGTGTCCAAGTAGCATTCTCGTCCGTAACTCCGTGTTCCGCGCGCAACCAAGACTCCTGTCGCTTGATCTTCTGGGCTCCGGTCTCTTGCCTGATGTCCAATCGTTACCTGCTGTCCAATTCCTTCTTGTCTGTCTCCTAACCAAGCCAAATGTTCCTCCAGCTTTCAAGCTCACGTCGTCGTGTGTGGGTGTCTGTCCCAGTTCCCATCTCTAAAACGCCAAACGCCGTCATGCAGTCGTTATCATTAGGTAACTGTCGTCAATCGTAGATCGTCAATCATAAGTCGTCATCCCCATGAGCCCCTACCCGTTCCTTTCCAACCCGTTGTCCCCTGTCCGTCCCTTTTTCGAATTCCCTTTTCAGTCCTGTTGCCCTTACCTCTCTCATCTCCAGCGACCAGCGCAAGCCAAAAATCTATCCAAATCCATAGCTCCCTCCATCCGCCTCTTTCCAAGTTTTCCCCCGTTTCCCCCTTGTCGAATCCCACCTACCCTTTCCGCTCTAACAATCACAATCTGAATCTGAATGAGAATCAGATTCCTCAAAACACCCCTCCGGGTCCTTCAAAACCGCCAACGCCCAAGGATCATCCCACCTCTCCGGCACAACCACCTTCTCCTTCTCAATGACTCCCAACCCGCGCACTTCGACCCAATAATATCCCTCCTCCTCCTCGCCCTCAACCTGCCTAAGTCTCGGCATCTCTCCCTTGGGCCCGCGCAGCGGGAAGCAGTAACCGATGTCAAAGTCTCGGGAGGACTCGGCGCCGGTCATGGGAGTTGCTTCTTTGAGGCTGCTCTCGAGGAGGGGGGCTTTGAGCAGCAGGGAGTAGTCGGCGGGGGACATGCGGATTACGTAGGAGAGGGAACCGTACTGGCGATCGAGGAAGGGCGTGGCTAGGTAGTGGTGCGGAGGCAAGGTGGTGGTGGGCAGCGGCGGCGGCGGGGTGGCTCGGAGGGTTGTTGTTGTTGTTGCTTTGGGTATCCCGGCTTCGGCGGCTTTTGTGTGAGGTTTGGCTGCGCTAGGAACACTCGTTGCCTTACGAGGGCGGCCGGGTTTTCTGACGGCGCTGACTGGCTTTGGAGGGGCCTTCGTGGACGCGCTGGTGGTTAGAAGGTCTTTGGTTGTGGTGGCGGCGGGGCAAGCTTCGCAGGAGCAGCGGAAGAGGAAGTATTGGTTACGCGAGGAGCCTTCGTGGTTTTACGAGCGCCAGTAGCCGCTTTGATGGCGCCGGTGGGCTTAGGAGGGATCTTCGTGGCGCGCTGGGGGTTATCGGAGCGTTGGTTGGGGCGGTAGCTTTGGTAGGCTCCGCTGAAGCAGCGGAAGAGGCAGCATTGGCTACGCGAGGAGCCTTCATAGTTTTACGAGCGCCGGTGGCCGCTTTGATGGCGCCGGTTGGCTTTGGCGGGATTTTCTTGAGCGAGCTGGCGGTTATCGGAGCGTTGGCTAAGGTGGTAGCTTTGCTTGGCTCCGTAGGAGGAGCAGAAGAGGCAGAGGCTTGTTGTTGTTGTTGTTGTTGTTGTTGTTGTTGTTGTTGTTGTTGTTGTTGTTGTTGTTGTTGTTGTTGTTGTTGAGTCTCAGGCTCACGCTGTTTCTGCTTTGGGGAAACTGAGGGTTCAGAGCCGGACGTGTGCGGCGGCGACAGAAGGGAGGCCGGTTCGGGAGCGGTGGCTTCTTTTTTGGGCCGACCAGGACCACGTGGCTTCTTCGCGGTCTTCGCGGAGGCTGGGCCGCTTGCCTTGCGTTTTTGTGCAGGGGTGACTGGGGCAGTTGGCTTCTGGGACTCAGCGGCAGCCTCGGGGGGTGGTGTGCGTCCCGTGTCAGTGTTAGGAGGTGCCTGTGGGGGCGTAGGGTGTGAAGCTTTGAGCTTCTTGGCTGGGGGCTCTTTCATGGATTGCTTCTCCTCACGCAGAAGGCGGATTTGACGCTGGCGCGTCTCGAGGTGTTGTTGGCGCTTATGGAATCCTTCGTACGGTTCTGCGCTGCTGGGAGCCTCCCGCTTCTTGGTGCCTTTGCTGATCTCTTTGGCGGCTCCATTCTTCTTTGGCTTAGCCTCCTCAATGCTAGCTGCCTCGTTCGCCATCTTCTCTCCCTCATTAGGACGTTGGAGCTGCAAGGTTTGCGATGACTCCTTAATGGCAGGCTCGGCTGGCTGAGGGGGGAGATCCGAGACTCCCACAACCTGCATGACAAGTTTCTCGTTATCCCTCCTCATCTCGAGCTGGATCTGGTAGTCCTGAAGCCGCACAGCCTGGTATCGAGACTCCAGATTTGCCTGAAACCTTGCTCTTCTCTCTCTTCCGGTGTCTTGGGCCCTTTCTTCCGCCTGACGCTTCATTTTGGCGAGACGGGCGAGACGGGCGAGACCCCTTTCTCGCTGCTCCCTGGCACGGTTACGTGCGTCGAGGTCAACCCACTCCCTTTTCTTCTCCGCAATTGACATACCGTTGAACTCTTCGTCTCCGAGATGTTCGCGAAGAAGGTCAAAGCGAGCAACCCAAAGGGCAGCTTCCCTTTGGCGGGTACGGGCCAGCTCAGGGTAACCCATTGTGATTGTGGAATATGGGTGGTTGGAATGGGATTGGTGAGAATTGGTACTGTGGTTCTGGACTAATCGTTAGCTGTATGTCTCTACCTATAGATGCTCTCTTTTGAAGGCAGAAAAATGACTGGCTCAGCGAGGAGTATAAAAGGCGTAATAGGTGCGGCTGCTGGCCATTAAAAACGACCAGGGAGGTTTCCGAGCGAATTGTGTGTGTTACAAATATCAACCCCCTGAATTCGCATGCGCCGACGGTGATAATGATGGGATGGAGTGGATCTGATGAATCACAATAGGAGACTGAATACAGTCGACAGCCGAAACGAGGTGTCAAGGCCCGACTGCGGAGCTGCCGTAAAGGTTCTCGTTGCCGCTCGTCAGGCCTGCTGGAATTACAGGCAGTGATTGGGGCTACAGAAGCAAAAGGACAGAAGGGTCTGGCCCTAATCTTCTCAATTCCCTTCACTGGGAAGGAGCGGTCAGGTCCCGCTGCGTCACCAGCTTGCTGCTCGGTATTTGAAACGCACTGGGCGCCTGGAATAGCTGCAAATCCAGTGGATTCCGTTGAGGCCTGAATCCCCAGTGACTAAGATGTGAGGAGAGCCTTCAAACCGGGCTTGCGCAGAAATGGACGAAGTAAACACAGCAGAACTACGAGGGGAGGATTCATAAAGCCAGCAGAACTTCAGAAGTCACAGCCCAAGCGGTCAATTCCAGCGCGGGACCAAGTGCGTCGACGAAACCAAGAAGCTATTTTGAAGCCAGGGCATAGGGCATTAATGGGGATGTGCACTTACTAACAAAGTTGATGATATATAAAAATTTTTGGTTTCAGAAATTCTTCGAAGCGAATCTCCAATGTTGTTGTTTCTTTGCTCTGACTTGACTGCAAAGTTGGCAACTGTTGAGGTGGTAGTTGTTGTGTAAAGTTGGCGAAACCGAAAAAAAAAATAGCTGAACTTTTCCCGGTAATGTTGTGGCAACACCAAGTTGAAGATGATCCAGTGTGCAAATGATGCTCGGATAAAAGGCTGTGGTTTTGGTCTGTCTTTGTGACAAATTTTCGAGATGAATGTTTGAACGTGTATGTGGCGTGGGTAGAAAGGGGTAATGATTGAAAGGGTGGAGAAGAGACTGGAAGAGGGATGGGAGGAAAGAGAACAATAACTGGCCCGGGGCTTGAGCTGTTCTTATACCCTCAGATTCGGACATCCAAGTTGCCAAGGTCCGAAGATTGCCTTATCACGGAGGGAATATATAAGTACGCTACATATATCTACTGAACGACCAAGTTTGTGACTAGATGTACTGACGAGGCTATTCCGGACCTGCCAAGTCTAACCGCCCCGCCCAGTTGGTTCTGCCCCCGACGCCCACTTCTATTGTTCCAACTCCTCCAGCATTCATGACCCCCGCAAAATACACCGAGGACAATGGGAAATTGCGTGACAAAGAAAAGCTGTATGGACGAGCGGGAGTTCTACCGCTTTGTATCTTTCTTTTCTTTTGTTAAGTTGAATGGGCATTGTCTCCAGGCCAATGGTCAAACCCCATTGTCCGCTGCTTCCCATTGCTCGTAGACCCCCCGCTGAGCCGTCATCACATACCAACGGCATGTTTTGCCTACAAACCCTTCTGCCTATGAACTCCGAAGAGGACGGCAAGTGGACTTAACTTCGTGCACACGATCCTGACAAACCCCCCCCCCCCCCCCCCCCCCCCTTTTTCTTTTTCTCCATAAATGCCACCTGCTTGGTAACTGATATAGAAAACCCATATCTTTCTTTCTTCTTTTCTTTATTTCCTTCCTTTATTTCTTTTTTTTTTTTTTTTTTTTTGTTTGTTTTTCTTCTTTTCTTCTTTTTAATCCTCATGGTCTCATATCCTCCATCGTCTCATGTCCATCACGTTAGCAGCACTTCCATTCATTGTAGGTTCGTGCCGCTGCTAACAGCTTCCACCACCGCCCGGCCGACTCCAACCACAATTCCTCTCTTCGAAAGACACAGCCAACGTCGACCCAGCTCGCCAAAGGGATCAACCATCGCTTTCTGGGAGGAAAGTCCTCCCTGAAGCGTCGCGTCGAGGAATGATCATCGGTGGTTGGCTGGTTTGGTTACTGCAGCATCTGCACAGCCGTTGTTGTTTCGTATAGTTGTCAGTTAAGTCCGAACTGACCCGGCAGCTAAGCTTTAATGCAGTCTCGGTGGCAATTGTGTGTTCGTACATGCATATACAAGTATGCCTGATCTCCACGAATGGGTGAAGACACGGACCTGGGTCCTTGCCACTCGCCGTAGGTAGTCTATTATATCCTGCTACCTCTACAGCTGGTGTGAACTGCCTTCGTTCCTGCGCTTCTCGGCGCCCTGACATCGTGCCTGCCTGCTTTCTGAAAACTCCAAAATAAGCTTAAGGCGCTTCCGAAGTAGACGTAACTGTACAAGAGACGCAAATTGCTGTATGATCGGCAGGACGGGAAGATTTGCTGGGTGTTACTGGTTTGGTGCTGCTTATGACTGTCTGTCTTGATAGACCTCATTTCGGGTGGCGCAGAGATAAGAAGAACTACTGTGTACAAGTGGCTCAAGAAGAGGTTCAGAAACGGAAACGGAGAGTTTATTGATGACGGATGTTTCATTTGTTGGGAGAAAGTTACTACACTGGACTGGACAACATCTTGAAGTGAATGAAGAAAGTGGTTTAAACTAGAGATGCAGAAAAAAAAAAAAAAAAAAAACCGCAGCTCGTAACTTCTGTTGCTGAACCCTTCCATTCCTCCTCCTTGTTCCTTCCATTTTCCCAAGCTCAAGCTCCCTCACCCCACGCCAAGCTGAGTGCTCCGCTGTCTGTCCATCACTTTTTCCTCCAACGCTTGTGCTCACCCCTCCATCCTCCCAGGAGGAGAGCCGTTCCAGTTCTTGACTTAGTGACCCCTTCACTTTGTAACCCCCTTCTCCGTAGTCCAACGAATCTCCCACCAACTCACTCATCCTGCCCAACCCTCTCCCTATAATGGACCCACCCTAATTCCTGGTGTCTTAACCTCTGACCTTGTCCCCCTTCCCCTCTTCAGCCTCTCCCCTTCTCAACGAGCCGGCTGATACCTCACTTGATACACTCAAGCATCTCATCCATGTACTCCACATACTTGATATCCTCCACCCTCTCCCTGAGGAACTTGATCTCAGCCGTTTGAGAGATCCTCCCATAAGTCTCTATAGTTCTGCATATGCGCACCATATTCTGAAGCCCGCGCTTTGTGAGAACGTTGACATGTTCTTCGGTGAGCACGAGCGGTGTCTGAAGAGCGCCGATGCGTTGGCGATAAGCTTCGGCTAGGCGGGCGTGGTACTCCTTGCGGGCGTTGGATGTGGCTCGATTGGTTGCAGCCAGATTGCGTAGTCGGGCGTCATGGATGGTCGTGGACCTGGTGCCAGGATTGGAGGTTGATGTGGGGCTCCGCGAGATAGTATCGTCGCCGGTTCCTCTGGGATCATCATTCGTTGTGGGGGAGCGAGGCTCCGAGGCGGATGCTGTTGTTGGGCTTGGGTTGGACTCGCGCATTTTCCTGTCGGTGTCGTCGGTGTGGTCCATTGTGAAGGTTGCCTTTGACTCCACGCTTTGCCTTTAGTGGATGCTTTTGTTGATTACAAGTTGAATAATGAAGGAAAATGAATGCCTTGGTTGAGAGAAAAGTTGCGCGTAGATGTGGTGGTGGGTGTGGGAAGAGTTTCACTAGTGGATGGCATAAGTTGAAGGAAGACCAACAGTTGATCTTTTAAGTTTGAGTCAGAGGCAGCTCCTGTTGCAAGTCGGGTAAATGGAATTCTGACACTAAAGACGGTGGGTTCAAATGAGGAAGGGTCCAGTCAACGGTTTCCCATTCCTTCCGTTGACTTTTTGAGACGTTCGCACCCGCTCAAACGGTTATTCCCGTCAACAGTACAGCAGGCCACTTTCACACACAAGCTCCTGCTCCTCCCTCCTATCATAATCGATTCTCCTTCTCCTTCTTCTCCTCCTTCAGGTTAACCCCATCGGTACCGGTGAGACGGATGACTCCGGACACTCACTGCCTCCCTTAGGCAGGTAGTCCCCCCCTAAATTCCTAAATCCGCCCATAGCCCCTACCTCACTGCAAAGCCTTGAAAGCATCAATCATCCCCTCTAGTTGCTTTACCTGGGCCTCTGCTACAGAGTCACCGCAAGCGGGGAGGATTCTGCGTTGCCGCAGCATCTCCTCAAGCTCGGCTTTTCTCTGCGATCGAGCATGCTTACTGGGATCAAGTCCAAGAGCGCCGGGGCGGTAGAAAGCGGCTAGGCGGGCGTGGTACTCGCGGCGCCGAGTGCGGTAGTCGGAGGCGAGGGGAGGGGGTCCGTTGGCGCTGGCATTGGCGCTGGTGTTGGCACTGGCGTTGAAGTTGGCGTTGGCTTGAGCGGTCGTAGTAATGGTGGCCGCGGTCGGGGTGATCGGGGTGTTGAAGTTGAGCGGAGTGGTGTCGAGATGACTACGCGAGATATTGCTTTTGACCCCAAGATTCGCGGAGGTATGAGGGTGTATGGCCAAGACTGTAGTTGGGTCTATGTTGAGCTCGCGCAGTCTCTGTGTGACGTCTGTGGTGCGAGCGTCCATCGTGAGGGCTTGGCTGAAGGATGTTGGGGGCGCTCGACTGAATGCGTTAGATTTGGTGGAAGGCTTCGTGGATTACAAGTACTGAAGAAGGAAAAGGCTTCATCAGATGGGAAGGGGTTGAATGAGGACCAGAAAGCTGGGTAGAGTTAGTCAGCTCGAGTAAGGGGCGCGGCTCCTCATGACCTCGTGCAAGTGAAGAGAACTCGCCTGCAGGCATCCTGCATCAAATGCAATGTGTTCAAAACTTGCTAGCTTGGGTCCGAGGGGGGGTAGGTAGCTTTGGATGAAAGCGCTCGGGTTCCTCAAGGTAAAAGTCACGATGAGAACCAAATAAGCCTAAGACAAAGAAGGGCGCTGGTGAACCTCCTTGGTCAATTTGGTGAGAAGAAAGCAGAATAACTAACTAAATGATTGAGGGCGACCCCACTAGTCTATGTACGCACGCTATGTGTCAATATCCAAGTGTAACCGTGGGTGTGAGGTTTGGTCTGTGGCACGCAACACGAGGGTATTGCGACAAAACGACCAGTCCAGCTCATACCCAGGGCTAACTCTTGCAATATCCAATATCAGGATCGCAGTGACAAATCCCTTGTTACTCGTTCCTCCAAATAGCCCAACTTTCCCGCAAGGGAAGCAATTCTGGGCCATCAATATGCCCCTCGGGCCCCTCGCCCCGTGCTTACTCCTCCATTTGGTCATCATCGCTGACATCGCTGACATTTCCCTGAAGTGACTCCGTTTTCTCCGGTACCATCACCTCCACTAGCCCATGACCGAACATCTGATGCGACTTGTACAATCCCTCCTCCATCTGCACATCATCGAAGACGTTTCCCTGAACCGACTCCGGCTTCTCCTGTTCCACCTCTATTTGCTCACCATCGGAGGCGTTTCCATCAAGTGAGCTCGTGTGACCCTGTTCCTCCTGTGGGTGTGAGCCATGTCCATTCTGTCCCATTCCCAGGGGGGGAAAACGCGCGGCCATCTCGGCCGTAGTCAAACCCATCCCGTATCCCAGTTTCCTTAATCTTTCCATATCCAATTTGATACGAATCCTCCTGTAATACTCCATTCTCTTCTGCTTCCGTTCAGCACTATCAGCCCGTCTCTGTCTCTGGAGGTCCTCTTTGCTAAGCTGTTTCAATGGTACTCCGAGTGCTTCCGCTTGTGCTTTCTTACCCTTTGCCCTCTCCCGCTGGGACTTCGCTAACGTCGTCTGTGCCACCTTCAGCTCGTGCTTGGCGTGCTTTCCGCAAAGAGATGGTTGGTACCAGGTCCCGACAGAAGCCTGCCGGGGCGTCTGCAAGCTGGTGGGGAGGGTTAGATTGGTGGCGGCTCTACCCCCGCCTGTGGCCGTGGTGCCCATGGAAGAAAAGGTTGAGTGGTTGAGGGCATCCTGACCGATCACGTAGGAGCCAAGGACGCCTGTTTGCGAAGGGGGATGAGCTGACGAGGGAGCATCGTTGTAAGTACTATCATATGTAAAGTCAGCGGGCATGGAGCGGCCGCGTTCGATGCGTCGATGTATGTTGAATACGTACACGGCGCTGCTGGGGCCCGGGCTTGCAGTCGGGGTCGGATTCGGATTCGGCTGATACGCGGGGCCCGCGGAGGGGGTACACTCCGGACGATTCATGCCGTTTTTGGCTTCCTCCCTCATTGCTTTCATGGGATAGTCGCGTCTCGTGGAACCGTCCACTGGAGATTTGCTGGAGGCTTGCGCTTGTGCTCGAGACTGCGACCCGGGTTGCTCATCATGCTGTGAGACCCTGACAGCCTGAAGCCTCGCTATCATTTCATCGTCTATTTCATTGCGATTGGCCATCTTGAGCGGTTGGTTGTGGGGTCTGTCTTCGTTCTTGTGGTGGTCGAGAGATTCCGCTGGAGGAGAACTTGGAGTTCTGGGGCTGTTAAGAAGAAAGAAAGTATGTTAGAGACAGATGCCGCTAGGAAAGGGTAGTCTCAGTGCTTGTGGGTCTGGGAAACCTAGGTACCTGTAATGGGAAAAACGTTGAGGATGGGAATTGACCCGGAGCTGGGAGGTCAGTAGTCAGCGCGATAGACTGTGTAGCGTTGGGTCAAGGTGAGGTGTTCGCTCAAGCAACAGATCAAAGGCGCAGAACCCTATGACTTGAAACTTGAAGAGATGTGGCTTGGGGAAAGAAAGACAAGCCCTTGTTGTGCCTGTAGAGGTTCTTATAAGGTAGGCTCAACACCGCCTGGCCTTCGCTGTACCTGGCTGCCAGATGGCGGCGGGATTGGAATTTACCGAATTCTTGGTCAGTTCGGCATTTGCAGGATCCAATGCAAGGCCTGGGGTCACGAGGCGCTTCTAGCCCAGACGAGGGGGGGAGTACTTTCATCAACAACAGCGCACCTTCCGCTGCCCGCGACCCCAAAACTTAAATTAAGCATCGTGGGCAGGATCAAAGTTCCAAAGACCCACGCTCGAAGGTAAGACCGAAGTCCTCATGATAATGAAAACAATGAAGACGTCACGTTATCAACTTGAAACTTTGGAAGATTGTTTGTTTTGCGGGCAAAACTGTATTTTTAAAGACAAACCTCTGAGATCACAAGATCACCGAACAAGTACCCTTCTCCTTTGTAAGACGAAATTGGATATCGCGTGCCTGCGGGCTCGTCACCTGGCACCGTCGACTATTGGCCAGCGCTGTAGATTGCGCAGTCGGGTGCGTGCTTCTGCTTTCGCTTTCCCCCCATCTCCCAAAAGCCCGTCACTTGGGAAGGTGCGCTGTGCACTTAGCAATGAGGGGTATTTATACCTAGTTTTCCGGGGTTCTTCCTCTCTTACTTTCTTCTAATCAACCACCACCTGATTCCCAAAACACCCTTGTCCTGCACAGAGGAATTCACACTCCGAGCTCCGGCACCTTTGGCATCAAGTAGAGGTACAAAAAACCACAAGATCCCCTCGCGCTATGCTGGTCTTTCTTTCCCGAATATCCAAAATTTTTAGGTTCCATGCCATACTAAGCGCCTCTTTGTCAGCAGACTCTGCTACAGTAGCGACCAGCGAACATCGATGAGTCCCAACAACGCCGACCCCACTATGGCATCGGAGAGCGAGAACCTTCCCACAGGTGAGGCGGCCACATCCGTCCTCACATCGTCTTCAGAATTTGTCATCGTCACCGCTTCTGCCGGTACAGGCCGCCAGCACCCGGCAGTTCCCGCGTTTCGACCTGCTCCCGATGCGCATGCGCAGTCGCAGTCCTTCCAAGGTTCGGGCTCCAATGCGGACACTGACAGCACCCCGCGCCCCCCTCTGCCACGTCATGGCGAATCCGAGGCACCGGCGCGTATTCCGCTCCTGACACCAGCCGAGGTTCAGACACAGAGACACAATCTCTACCAATGCCTTGTCCGTAACCTTGTGACCCTGCAGCGCGTGAAGCAGGACCACGCATCTAAGATTGAGGAGATCCAGGAGCTTATCAATACGGAGATGGAGAAGATCCTGAAGGGCGGCCCAAAGGAGAAGAAGGAGGCGGAAGAGGAGATAGAGTTGTTGAAAGCGGAAGCGGCGTATCATAATGAGATGTTGACTGAGACCGTGAAGGCGGATATGGCGGTGAAGAGGGAGGTGGAGAGGAGGAGGGCAGAGATAGCGAGGGAGGATGGTGAGTGAGAATGGAAAGTAGATGGATTAATCGGGGTGGTGCATGTGCGGATGATGGCATGGTAGCGCTGGTTTGTAGTGTCATAACTTGGCCAAGCAAAAGCGTTGATCGATGGGGGAGCTGGAATCCATCGCAGGAGCATGCGAGGGCCGTGATGTTTACCACTTGCATAGGTAGAGGTAGAGACGACACCGAAATCATCGTAAGATCGGAGACAATCAAAAAGATATTTACCAAACAAACAAGTCGCAAAAAATTCCTATTTCAACATTGATTGTCAAGAAGCAACTCCCAAGTGCAAAAAGAAGACCCAAAAAAAAAAACCAAAAAGCTCAGCGGCCTCGAGCAGGGTGCCGGACTGCCGGGACTGGCGCCGGAGTGTCGGTAGAGGTGGCAGGTGCCGGTGCCGGTGCCGTATAGCTGTTACAGCTGGTAGGGAACGCGGCAGGATTGTCTTGGCCCGCTTGCCTGCCACTGACCAACCTCTTTGCCAGGGACCAAGCTTTTGCGTCATTCATTCAATTTCATATAAAACCGCGGCGTCGCCCAGCGTTCCTTTTCACCTGATGTCCACAAGTACCTACTCATACAAGTAAGTAAGGGCTTGAATTGCCAATCCACGTACCGCTTCGCGCGATTCTTATCATCTGCATGGGGAGAGCGATTATCCTCCCGACAAGGCCCATCCAAAGGTCAACATCTCCTTTCATGTGCAAGGTCAACGACAGCATCACCATGTGAACAGTACTTCTACTTGTTGAAGTTGAACACGGCTGACATCCAGCCTTATCAACCTTATCGGTGGATTTCCTTATCGTTCCCCACATAGGTCATATACATAAGCTCGTAAACCTTACGTTCGCTCCCTTTCTCTCTTTCTCTCTAATCAATCAATTGCATTCTGCCCATCTTTATCTTCGCTCCATATCTTCCGCTTCAACACTACTATACTATCACCAGTGGCGAATGCCCTGAAGAACGCTCATTTTGCTGAATCGTCGGAGTTGGGGAGTTGGCGAGTTGGGGAGTTGGCGAGTTGGGGAGTTGGCGAGTTGGGGAGTTCGTCAATTCGTCCCAACTCACGGGGTGCATGAAAGTCAACACGGGCAGTGAAATCGAAAGTGGGACAAGTGGGGCTGAGCTAGGCAGATTAGGAAAGATGAGGATGTGTTAGTGATAGTGCAGGCCCCTAACACAGGTGTTACAGTGGGTGGACGCTAACAGCATAACATAGACCCACTTCCCGATTTACAGGGGTGGATCAAGAAAAGAGGGTGCAATGTAGTGAGGACATTTGAATTTTCAGACTTGACATTTGGGTGAGTTGGGTGAGTGCTCTATTGGTCGTCTCTTATGGAAGGAGAGTCATCACTTCGAATGAGTATCATGTTTGAAGAACAAGCTATATTGGAATAGGAGAAGAGTGTCTGACATGGCTTTACCGCGTCGCCCTGTTTGGCACCAAGCACACACATCCTCTCAAACACAAGATGCTCAACCCATATGTCAAATTCTATGTCACCATCCACCATCATTTCCAGAAGAAACATTCGCCAGTATGGAAGGTGTGAGGAATCTGGAAGTGGTAGCGATCTGAGCAAAGTTATAACTTCGTCAACCGCTGGCGCAATGATGTCATAATATCCGCCAAATGGAACTGCCACACAAAGATGCGGTGTTTTTCCCAAGCAGAGATCCGCCAGATGCACGAGAGGTATGCATATGCCGGATCACCAAGCACCTGTATCAAGGATATATGGCACAGGCACAATGCTATCATCTTGCAGAGGAAAAACCGGGCTTAAAGTGGTCGGCAATGAAGATTGCATAGTGCTCTCCCAAACACCCAAACCACAAGTGACTGCATCATCTCAGGGATGAAGTGAAAACTGGCGACAGTGGGAAACAGAACCTGAGACCTATCCCATTCTGCCAACCCGTCTTCATAGCCAAGAAATCTGCCCATTGCTTTCTCTTTCTCAGCTTGTCGCATCAACTTTCCTACACGGAGCGAGCTGCCTGGTGGATCTCGACAATACTTCCAAGTGACAGAGAGCCAGAAACAAGCGATCTCATTCACCAAGAGAAGCTCCATGTATACAGCCAACAGATTGAAGGTGAGCGGGAGGCATTAAAACTCTGCCTATAACAACGGTGCCTCTTGACCTGATGCTTGAGAAAAGTGAGTGGCTGGCTTGTGTTGGAGCCGAAATCGACGACTAGAGTTGAGGTGCCCACGGTGTCCAACGAGGCATCGAGATAGTCATCAGATGGAAGGCCAGGTCAAGCCGAGTGAAGTGCACAGACCATTGAGAGAAACAATAGGAAACCGCCGGCAAGGTTCGTTACATGCATCTTATTCAGATTTGTATTGAAGTTATCAGAATCTGATCAGAATCTGAAACCAAAGCTGTCCACCCATTCACCTGATGGGGTCCAACCCCTCAATTTTTTCTTCTTTTTTTTTGAATTTCACCCATTTGAATTCTGATTCCTCTTTCTTTCTCCCGCCTTCACCAACCACATCACCAACCACATCACTACCCAATTTCACCCACCACCTTTCACCAAATTTTCTTGTATCAACACAAAAACACCAAACAGCAAAGATCAAAGACAGCACAATGGACTCAACCATTGAGGTCACCCAACGCCTTGACAGGCTAAGCATTGCCGCCAATGCCCCCTCTCGCCCCGCGGAGATTCTCAACGAAGCCTCAGCTTCCAATGGACCTTCTCTGCGCATCGTAAGCCAACCTGTTGTATCATCTGAGACTACAACTCAAGCCAATGTGCCTCGCTCATCTCAGCAGCAGTCCTCAACCACCAACCTCACCTCTCAGACCTCCGGTGATGTCGTCAGTCATGTCGACATCATCACCGCCACCGGAAACCTGTCAATCCGGAGCAGTCCACTCCAGAACCCCCGGACCATAGAGTCACACCGCCGCCAGCACGCCGAGTGGTCTCGTCTGTGCAACATGAACCAACGTCGGCACGGTACTCTCTCCATCGCCATGATCAACATCCGCGTACGCCAGGCCTCCCAAGCTCGCCCTCGCCCTCGCCCTCACCCCTCCCGCCAGGTCCGCGAGGAAGCCCCCCGCTTCTTCAGGCAGTGCGCCCAGATTGAAAACCGCCAGACCAACAGAGCCCACCACCGGCCTCAGACTCCGGTCAACACCTGTGAGGCTGGCCTGACAATAGAAGAGCACCACCGCAACCTGGTTCGGGCACAGCTGAGGTATCGACAGCAGATGAGGTTGGTTTCAGCCATTGCTGCCAGGGCTGAGCATTGAGATCAGTTTGCGGAGGGGAGTGAGTTGAGGAGGAGGAAGTGAGTGGGGTGTGAGCTGTGAAGGTAGGCTGAGGAGGAGGTGGGAATGCCTCTTTGCAGACGGTTGGGGGCGGTTGGAAGGAAGGCGCGTCAATTCAATTGGGGTTAAATAAATGGTGTTGATTTGGGACAGGGGGGGATATGGAGTTACTGGCTTTGGGTTTGCAATTGGCATTGAGCGATATCATGAGGGTTATGTTGAGCGAATTGGAGGTTTATCACTGCGAGGTCGCGCATATGGGTATTACGGCATGGAATTGACATAAGGAGCATTGCGATGGCGTTATGAATTCAGAGCGGGAGTTACGTTTCTGGGCAATCAAGTGGTCCTTGCACGTTTTCTGGCCTTCCAAATCTGGTACATAAATCGTTCAACTTGGCATTGTCATACCTCCACTCAGGTACACATACAACGGAAATATTGACTGCAATGGGGTTGGAAGAAAAATCGATGTAAACCTAAGGCAATGTGATTCCAAACTGACTTTTTCGCGAATGTAAAGCTCGCCAACAATGCGAAAGGGGAAGGAAGGGGCAGGCAGATTACCCTGTTGAGCAAGAAACTGTTATCTTGGCATTTTGGTCGATCCACACATGGTTCACTCATTATATCGAGGGTTCCCCCAGCCCCTCCTTGTCCGTATTCTTCTTGCGCTTCAATCAACAAGTTCAGCACCGTTCTTTGCATCTCTTGTGCCCTCGTGTTTACATCCACTCCGTTCAATTCGACATACCCAACCCCTACGCAGGGCAAAGTCAGGAGGTGTTTCAAGCCCTGACGGGTATGCCCTAACATGCCGCCGGCAAAAGCTGTAAATACCCTTGCACTAGATCAAGGGTTGTGGCGACGTATGTGCCCATCTACATTCAGATGAAACCTGCCTCAGTGAATAAGTCCACTCAATAGCCAAACTACGTGCGGGTTCTTATTGATGCCTCTTGGCATCTATTAGGTACTGATATGAGAACCTGAGGCACCTGTCGTCCTGTCTACCGAAGGGAGGATAAAACGCTCTCAGTTCCTTCCCTTTGCGAGATTCCCCCCCCTCTGACTTACAACTGCCTTCATCAAGAAGTTCTACATTGCCGTAGTTCCTCTTTCACATCGTACCTGCAGCATCACGGGAAACACCTTGCTCATCTTTTCAGTATTCCAAGATCAAACATCGCAAATGGAGTCAACCGATCAAGTCATGCACCTGCTCGAGAGCCTGAACCTCGAGACAGGCATTGACCAGAGGTACGCTTCATCTTCCACTCACTACATCTTCGTCACCGAGGTTACATCCACTCACATCTCCAGTGGCGGCAGCTCCCCTCTACCTCAAGTACACCATGTACCCATTCAACCGGCCCAACTACTACTCCCCACGCCGCAGCCACCATCACCAGCTCCGGCACCGTCCTTGAATCCCGTCGCCTCTCCGACTACCATGCCCCTGTGCAGTACCGCGCCAAGATTCGCAACCGGCCTTACACCGCGCAGCGCATCTGTTCTCTCCCCAAGTGTTTCAGGATGCAGAGCAAGCTGATATGTCGGAAGAACGAAACCAACATGCCAACATACAAGCTGAATCGGATGAGGGAGATGAGGATGGCTGCTATCATTGTTGCTATGTCTCCTCCTTAGGAGAGCAGAGAGATCGGGGGAGGACAGGCGGGTTTCACGGGAGTGGGAGTTTTGGGAAGTGGGAAGTGGTGAGGAGGGTGGGGGTGACTGGGCTGGTGAGGCAGAGACATTGAGATGAGTGGATGTTGAGATATGAGTGAGGGAGGTGTGTGGTGAGGGTTTAAACCAGCATTGAAGTGGCTACACGAGATTGTTTCGAGAGAATGGAAGGTTAATTCCTCACTGCAAGACTGTGCATACGTGTATTACGGAGTGGAATTGATATAGGCAGCATCGCGATGGCGTTATGAATTCGGAGCTGAAGTTGTGTGTTGCCGGGCATTTAATTTAATCTTACCCATCTTCTTGCCTTCTTACCAGAAACTCTTGTACACAGCTCTGTCAACTTGGCTTTGTGATGATGAAATACGCGGCATACAACGAAAACATTGATCTACCTAACGGGGAAGAGAGATATGCAAACACAGGGTGATTCCAAATTGACGCTTTCACAATTCACCAATCTACCTAGAGGTACCTCTAGTCAATAATGGGCAAGGGGCAATAGGGAACAAGCAATTCAGTTGATGATTGGTGCCCTGAGCGCCATTCAACGGCACTCCTTTTTTGGGTAAGTATTTAGGCAGCCCTTGTTTCCGTTTCTCCCATTTCGTTACCACGACAGAATGAAGCTCTTCCGCCCCTAACAGATTCATCCAACCCTATGCCCTAGCATGCCGCCGGCAAAAGCTGTATATATCCCTTCATATCCCTTTACTGATGTGGATCAAGGTTGCGGCGGCGTAGGTACCAGTCTACCTTCAGACGGAATCTGAGTAAATGGCATTCACTCAATGCCCAAACCCCATTAATGCCAAGACGCACCAGTCGGCAGACACCTGCCCACCGACCAAGGATAAAACGCTTTCGTTCTTTCCCCTTTTGCAATTTTGTCATCTACTTCCAAACCGCCTTTTCCCTTGCAAATAGCACCTGCAACATCGCGGAAGACGTACCACCCTCTCTCTCTTCTCATCAGGCCAGCGCCAGACCAATATCGCAATGGAGTCAACCAGCCCATCAGCTTGAGGGCCTGACTCTCAACACAAGCATTACCCATGCCTCTTCTTCGACTCACATCTCCGCCACCGAGGTCGTCCACAATGCCTCCGGCAGCACTACAGGTACCTTGATTAACTCTACCCATTCTGCCAGCGACAACACTCCCCACGTCGCAAACACCACCGGCTCCGGTACCACCTCAACTACCACCAACAACACCCACTTGGTGCACCTCCGTCGCCAGGACGCCTATAGAGTCAACACCAACAAGCAAGCCAACCTCACCCGCGCCCAGGCTATCGCGCTCGGACATGCCTCTCCCCGTGTTTCCAACCACCGCGCCAACATCCGTAACCGGCTGGGGCGGGGAGTGCCGAGAGAGAGCGCGACTTTTGGCGTGCGGTAGCGGAGGTGGGTATGACTCACCTTGTCGGGCAGAGGGAATCGGACGAGTGGATGGCAAAGTATGCGTGAGGAGGGGACTGGAGATGGCGGTTGTGGCTGGTGGGGTGCCCCGATTTGCGAGGGAGGTTGGTGATGGGGGAATGGTGGGATTGAGGGAAAGGTGAAGGAGCCGGAGGGGCAGTGGTTGCAAGCCGTCGGCAGGGTGAAAGACGGCATGATAAACATTGCCTTCGAGAGTTTACAAGCAAAAGATGGATTGGGGTTATGGAAATCTGCACTAGATGTCTGCATGTAGGCCCAGAGCTTCGGATATGATTATGAAGCACGGAATCAGGCAAAGGTGCAAAGCGGCCAAGTATTGCACAGCAAATGCACCCTTCGCTATGCGTGGTCATCACGAGTTTGCATACTGCATCCCATGGGAATACATGTGAAAGAGGACACATAAATAGATGCGTTAGCCCCACCAAACTGTTCTTGTCTTTCTTCCCACTACAAGTGAACTGACCGAAGCACCATTCACCAGATCCAGTCTCCGGTGAAGTACGTGCCTTGACCTAAGACAATAAAAATCTGAATACCGAAAGATTTTTTTTCGGATCCAGCTTTTTTAAGCAGCACCAAGAGATCCTTCGATCAGGACAGCGGAGAACTCTCCCCACACTCACCCAAGGTATAGATACGCCCTCTTGAACTTTTGCTGGTGCTTTCTACCATATCGACGAAACTAACTACCTCGAGTCAAGCGCAGTCATCATGGAACAAAGCAAGAAGAACAGCGCGAACAGCGAAGTCGTCCAACAAATGGATCGTCTCAGCATCAACCAAGTCCAGACCCCGGAGACCGCCTTGAGCCTCGCCTCCCCCCATATCAGCGACCACACCCATCCTACTGGTTTTGCTGCCGCCTCTGACTCCGAGGCCCAAGCTCCGTCCACACAAAGCTCTCCCATCCGGCACTCTACCTCCGCCACAGACGCAACCAAGGACATAGACATGGCGAACACCACTTCCAACGGAAGTCCAGTCAATCCACACAACGTCACCGAAACCTCTACTCGCCATCATCAAGTTCCGACTCACCCGGAACTGGAAGCCCGGTTCTACGACCACAAGCGTTACCTCAAAGACCGCCTCCAGGCATGCCAAACCCTGGTCCATCGGGGAGCCAGAAAAGACGCGAAGGAGCTTGCGAACACAGATATTCCCAGGGCTATGGGGAAATACTGTAAAGCGCTGATGGAGCTTGCGAAGAGAGATATTGCCAGGGCTAGACTGGAATTAGTGGAATATTTTGAAGCGCTGAGGGAGCTTAGGAGGGTAGCGGGAGAAGACATTATCACGAAGGAGATGTGGGGGGTATTAGGCTTGGTGGGAAATATCCTAGACTCCTTATACCCTATGATGGAAGAGTACCTAGTGATGGAAGAGTAGTCTAGGCAGGATGTCAGGGCGAGAAGGAAGCGAAAGGCAGGATGGGGACGCAACGGAAAGGGACTCAAGTTGGGCGACGGAGTGTTCCGGTTGGCAATAATTGTAGCTATGAAAGCTGGAGCGTCCAACGCAGCGGGAAGTATGAAGTGGAAGGAAAAGACTAGGATCTAGAATGATGGAGGGTTTGACCAGACAAATACCAGAGACTTCTTTCGGCAGTTGAATGACCCAGCATTAGCGCCACTTGTTGAGTGGAGAGGCCGTAGACCTTTAGACGGTTAGGCAGACCAAGAACTGGGCAGGCAACAGAACCGAAAGAATCATACCCTAGGTACAAACGAACCATATGACGGGACACCATTCACCAGATCAAGGTTCCGGTACGTAGGTACTTCAACCTTGCACTATAAGAACCTGAACGCCGAACGTATTGCGTCAGCTTCTAGCTTTGTGACTCCACCAAGGGGTTTACCGTTCACTCACCGGCTAGAAATTATAGATAAGGTAGCCCGTCTTCAACTTCATTCTTTGAGGTTCTCTCTCTTCTCTTTCCCCATTTTTTCGCAATCCTGATTCGAAGCCACAGCAAGAATCAACAGCCCAATATCCCTTCATCTTCGCAGAAAAGGAACTCGATCGCCATTCCCGCAACAGTCCCGCGTTGACATCGAGCCAACATGAAGCCAACCAACACCAGCAAGTCTGGAGGCGCCAACGAGGTCACCCACGGCATGGCAACCCTCAGCATCAACCCTAGCCAGCCGCCTGCCATCATCATGCACCCCAGAGCTGATGTTCATGTCGCTACGAGGTCTGACGTAGGCATCGCTGAAACCGCAGCAAAGCACACTCAAAGCTCGCCCCTGCGACCGTCTACCCAAACCACCGAGGCGACCATGCCCGGCCCATCCAGTAGCCCCGCGGGACCAAAGGTCAACATCACATACATCCACCCATCTCGAACCCAGGAGGCTGAGCACTTCCCCCAAATTCGCCAACACCCTCATCCGTTTCCAGGGCATTACAAGACCCACCGTCATCGCCCTACATGTATCTCCCAAGCCGTCCGCGGTCGTCCTTGCGAGAAGCACACCGCTGCTCACAACCACATGCGCAACCGCCACTCGGCTTTAATGGCCATGGGGAACATTCGCAACAGAATGAAGCTCGAACAGATGAGAGAGCAGCGCAGAGGTCTGATTGCCAAACTTCGTGCCATCAACGCCAGAGTGGACACCCTCCAGTCTGCCATAAACCAAGAAATGGCCTTGCGCGCCTTGTCTTCTCTTTCTTTGATAGGAGAGCCGAAGAAGCGCTTATCTGCTCCTGAAGACGATTTGGAGCATTTACTGGCGGGAATTCGAGAGAGATCTGCTCCTGAAGACGATTTGGATCATCAATTGGCGGGGTTTCGAGAGAGAACTGGTTTGGTGGTGAGGGAGGAGGAGGCGTCGGTGGGGGGTGGTGGTGGTGGTGAGGATGAGGATGTCATGGAGGAGTGAACGGGATCGCCAGAGTTTGTACATCAGAGGAGGGCAAGGGGGATACAGAACGCAGGCATAGTCAGGGACAGGGTACAGCGGGATGACACTGAAAGGGACAAAGAATAGCCGAGCGCCTATGATGAATCTCTTTAAGGTGGTATATCAGAACGAAACAGGGACGACATGTGACCAAAGGGTTGATGATGCAAGTGGAAGTCAACTTCAGTCGCGAGAGGACAGGAGGTAATCCTTGAGATACTTGTTAGTTACCTCTACCTATGATCTTAATAAGCAACTTCGGTCCTGGAGATATGATGAAATGGATTTGTACATAACTCATGTATTTTTTTTCCATCAACTGAAGTTTCGGTTGAGGGAGGGTGCTTCTAGTGTACGCATTATGGGATGGAGGAATATTGGTGCCCTAGGCATCTAGTTGTACCAGCCACAGGGCTTGGAACATGGCCGTCCTTCCCCTCCACAGATTCTTTCTAGGTATTCTTCCTGCTAAAACCATTGTTGATACCGCTCTTGTTCTCGGAATAATCCCGACAGGAATCACGCCAAACCAAGCTGCTCAACCCTGCAGCCTTTCAGCTCCCTCTTCAAGAACAAACATGATGGATTCGAGCAAAGAAGTAACCCAGAAGCTGGCCAACCTCAATATCGATTCTCCCGTCCGAGCACCAATCCGGGACGTCAACGCCTCCCGCCTACCCCGTTCAAACCACACTCCCTTTGGTCTTGCTAGCCAAGCAGCTCTCAAAACACGGACCACCAAACCAGAAGTCATGGTCGCCCCTTTCACAGCATCCACCGGCCCTCAGAGCCCCGACAACATCCCCTTACGCAAGCCTTTAAGCAGCATATCCCGTAACCTCGCCGAAAGCCTTGCCAGGAGCGGCAATACCAACAACCCTACAGGTAGCCAAAAAACCACCAGCATTACCAAATGCCGTGACAAAATGAGGATGGGCGTCGACAAGTTTCTTCGACGCGATGCATCCAAAGGGCTCAAGCGCTGGTTGAAGGAGAAGGAGAGGCGCCATGACAGGAGGGCTGCCACGAGGGCCCATAGAGGTGGTGCCATCAGTGAGGGTCTGAGGAAAAGGCTGGGGTTGAAGAGGGAGGGGGCTAGTTTGGGGGTTATCAACGAAGAGGAAGAGGAGGGTATGAAGTTGGAGGAGGATACGGTGATGACGGATTGAGGAGGGACGACTACCTGCTACCTTCTAGGAAATCACTTCCCGTGGCTTGATGACTGCCGCTATATACTGGGTTAGGTCGAGGTCAAGTTAGACAGCCTACCTTACAAATGGTTGAGACACTGAGCAACGGCTCCAACCGAGACGCTGCTTGGAACATCAAATCATCAATGCTTCGTATGGCTCCATGAGCTGGTTCTATATCGGTACCTAGTCGTCGATGAATGGAAGGAAAGAGGTGGTACTAGGGCAAAACACCAAAAGAGGTTTTTAGTGGCGTACCTTCCGTAAAAACAAGGAAGCAATCAACGAGTGAAAACGTAAACCAGAACTTTGCCTCCAGGTGTTAACCTGGCAACCAGCAGCAGGAACAGAAGGAGTGTGAATGGGTTCATGTTTGCGAACCTGAACCAAACCGTAGAGGTAGTGAAGGGAACACCAGACTGGCAATTTGGCAAAGGGCTGGGTGAACAGTACAGCTTCGAGGTCCCATTCACTGTCTGTACCAACCTTGAGGTTCTTTCCATCAACAAGGGCAAATAAATATATAGAACGCCGTGGATTTCAATCCAAGAGCCGCTTCTTTCTCCCCGAGAACAACGCGCAGGTCCCAGAAAAAGCCAGGCCTATATGCACTTGTTTCCACTCTCCTACCATTTCCGGCAAGCGACCAGCGCACCGCTTTCCAAGCAGCCAAACTTCTCCAACCGACAAGGACATAAAGATACGCACAATGGATCCAGGGCACGATGTCACCCAGAAGATGGAGGGCCTAACCATCAAGCCAACAGCCCGAGCCATTACTCCTTACACCACCAACACCACCATGGAGTCAACCCACCGAATTACCCAAGAGATGGAGGATATGACCGTCGAGCCCAAAGCCCGGGCCGTCACGCAGTACACAGTTACCGCCGCTTTATACGCCCATGGCGTCTTCAGCCAGCTGCAGCCTCAATCCAACTCTTCATCCACTGCCCCCATCACAATCAACACAACAGGCGGATACACCTATACCACGACTTCCGCAGGTATCAACTTCTCGAATCCCGATGCCAGCAGTAGCAAATCTGCACCCCCTACCCCCTTCGTGTTCGCGGCCAGCCCAACAGGCGGTTACGCCTACGCCACCAGCCCTACAGGCCTTTCCTTCTCCAATCCCAACGCCGGAAGCAGCAGCACCGCAGCTCCAAGCAACCACCAGTCCCAGTCCCAAGACTCCGACATAAATCACCTCCTCAACTGCGACGGCCCCGTCGGGTTTTACAAATTCAGCCTGTACCACTCCGGCCAGCACCACTCCCACACCCACCCCGTCACTCACTCAGCCAGCAACCGCATCACCAAATCCCGCTCTACCCCCAGCCTCCGAAAGCGCTCCCACCAGGCTCGCCAGCCGGCAGGAATCATGACTCCCACCATGGGCACCACAGTGCACAAAGCAATGATCGAAAAGGTCCCCGGCACCAAGACCATCTACACAACAACAGCGGAGGAAGAGGCAAAGGAGGAGGAGAATGACAGGATGACGATGGCCTTTTTCGGGCATTGTCTTCAGCGTACCAAGGAGAGAGTGGCTGCGGAGAAAGCTGGTGGAGCCGCGCGTCAGGCGCAGAAGCAGTCGGGATTGGATGCTTCGCGTACAGAGGTTCGGATGCCGAGGGTGAAGGTTAGTCGTACTTATGTCAATGGGGAGGGTGGTGTTGTGAAAGAAAGTTGGGAGGAAGCGAGTCCTCCGAAATGGTCGTGGGAGGAGGCAAGTGATGATGGGGTAGATGCAGTGGGGGAGAACGGTTTGGAGGAGGAGAATGATGAGATGATGGAGTAACATGGAGGATGGGGATGAGAGGTGGCGCAGGTCCATACTGCATGTTGAAGCGAGAGGCAGGTACGACACGGCCTACATGTAAAACAAGGAAGGTGTTGCGGAAGACGAGTGACGCGACCGCGTCAGGCCAGTGGAATAGTCACGATGAGACCGCTTGATCACAGATTTCTAGACCACAATCAGTCAAGCCATTTTTTTAAACAAACAAAGCAAAATGCAAAAATAGAAGAAAAAAAAAGTCAAAAAGCTCTGCCGCCCAGAGCAGGAGTCGAACTCGTGCCCAGCTGCGACCTACGAAAATACCGCGCGTTTTCTGGCTACCAGCACACCTACCACGTCGGCTACTGGGAGTTTTTGGAAGGTCCGCAGCTTCGGCTTATATGGTCCAAGTCCTGCCGCAGCGCCGCTGGGCGTACAGCATGAGTCGGTTCATCCGTCAAAGAAACCATAACGCGCCTGTCGAGCTCCCCCATTCACGGGGATCGATCTCCCCTCCTTAGGCCGACAATGGACAGAGTGAATGGCGAGAGTTCTAATGAACCAAAACAAATACAAACCTGCCCGTTTAGCGTGAGTCATCAGTTCAAAGATGTGGTGATGGACCTACCATAGTAGTGGTCTCTTGGATGGTGAATGCTCGAAGTCGCCAGGTTGCGACTTGCAAATGGAACCTGAGGTGGCGACTGTCGATTGACGAACAAGAATAAAATGCCGTCAAAAGTACGCACGCCCTTTCGACTGCTCTTCTGCTCTACCACCACACTCCTCTCTTGGTATTTTTCTTCGGACCTTCCTCTGAGAACAACTCTTTATCCTAGAGAACGTCACTCTCCTTTGAACAGCTGCATAGTCTACCCTCGTTGACGGCTCAAAAGACAAGATGACGGACGGCCTCAAAGATATCGTCTCTACTATTGCCACCAGCCACATTGATCCGGCGTCGGCTTCAACCCAAGATTTGCTACAGGTCATTGCGGCCGCGGCTATGGACGTTGTCGACACCCAACCCACCGATGCCGGTAGCGCTTGCCGGTCCAGACAGGCCCTTTCCCCTTCTATTTCTCCTTCTCTTTTTAAGCGCGCAGTCACAGCCGCTGTCGAGGCCGAAGGCCCTGCTTCATGCACTACCACCAAACTAGACACCATCAACACCGATACCGACACCGACACCGACACGGCCAGCGCCACTAATCCAAAGATGGACGCCAATCCCTTGACCACTTCCGCGCCTAGCGGTACTTCTTCCTCTCAAGACAACACACACAGCCACGCCTCTCCGCTCAACTTCAGCCACAAACCTGTCTGCCGCTTCCCCAGATCCACCAGAACGGGCAGGCTTAGGGGAGTGGATCAAGCACGCATCGTCGCTCAGCATCGTAGCTTGCTTGAGTCTACTCTCCACGGAGAGGAGACTGTCAACCGGCACTACTCGAGCCTACCCCGTATAGTATGTGGCAGGAGGATGGCTAACGGCAACCGTTTTTGGGAGAATCTTGATTGGGACGAATGGGAAGTGGATGAGGATGAGGGATACAGTAGTATGTAGCGTACCTCGAGAATCAAGATAGAAACGACAAGAAACCTTCCTACCTCTACCCACAGTATTCCTCATCAGTTCAACGATCTGGCAGTGTCCGTACTGGTACCATTCACTCTTCCATAATTCGAGCCTAATTGGGGACTGAGCTCTGGAGAGTAAATAGACGATCTGCATCCCGGTCGTGACGGAGCAGGCTCGAACCAGAGTTGAGTGTTTCAAAGGGGGTCGACGGTGGGGGGGAGGGGGGGAATAAAAGAGTTGCCGTCAGTCAACTTTCCCCGTCTCTCTACTTCTCTCCCTTCCAACCTCTCTCTTTCTCCATCCACCACCACCGCCTTTTCCTCTTTCATCACCACAAGGAACTAAACCCAAACCGAGTCCTTTCACAAGAACACAAACTCCACTTCTCAGAGACCAACACACACGTCGAGCACATCTCACGACAGAGTTTGTCTCGGCAGAGCATTCTCACGTCGCTCTCACCTTGAGAATCATCATCATCATCATCATCAAGCGATGATGGACACCTCCAAGGACATCGTCCCCAAGATGGCCGACGAAAGGGTTACCTCGACCCCATCCCCAGTATCCCTAGTGGGACGTCAGCGCCCGCGCCAGGAGCCCATCCCCTCCCGCCAGCGCCAACGGGGCAATAGCAGTGCCGCCGCCGAAAAACGCGAGAGTCACGATGAGAACGACGTGAACTGGCGCCACCTCTCCCAACCCCGCCAGCGCCGACTCCTTGCTGCTTCACGCGTCGGAGGCTTGCCCTTCGTTACACCTACACCTACACCTATCAATGATGCATTTACTACACCCGGTAATGCCTTCGATACATCTAGCAATGCCTTCGCTACACCAAGCAACGCCTCAGATCAGGAACCCGAACCCCTGTATGGCTCTGACCTTCGCATCCATTTCGCTTCACTGGAGAAGGCGGAAGTCGAGGCGAGCATTAAGGAGCACATCAGTAATGTGGAGATGGAACTGAAGAGATTGAGAGAGGAGAGGAAGAATGTGTTGAGGGAGATGGATGAGAGGGAGTTGAGAGATGTGGTCGAGATGTGGGAGAAGGGGATTATGATGATTGATGAGATTATTCATGATTTGATGAGAGGAAATGGGTACAGGTAGTTACTTCCCATGGAAAGACAGAGAAGGACCCTGGAGAAGTGGGGAATATCGAGGAGAAGGGTGGCAGGAACTAGGGAGGTGTTATTTATGATCGAGTGTCGGATCTAGGAAGGAGCAATTGGGTCAAGAATGACTGTTAATGGAGGAGAGAGATATCATGAAGCACGAGTGAGGAAGGAGGTGTGACGAACCGTTACAAGCACAGGAGTATATCGCTGGGAATAAGAACAACGGTAGTAGTAGCCAAAAGGTACTGGTTGATTGTGAAGGCTATTGCTTGCTGAAGAGCCAGTATCTAAAGAGGCCTGGGAAGGCCATCTCTATATACCGGCCTTCATGGACCCGATATACCGGACCCGTGGACCCGATATACCGGACCCGTGGACCCGATATACCGGACCCGTGGACCCGAACCTTCGTCTCGGGTCCCGGGGACCCGAGCTATAGACCCGGAGCTTCGGGTCCAACCTGATTGGTCCGTTGGTTCTATCTGATATAGCTTACATAAGTGATCCCTGATTGGATCGTAACAGGAGGGACATAATCAACAAGGCAGGCAGGTACCTTGATGAACTCGAGAACAATAAGTGCACAATTCAGTTGTATTGCAAACTCCACGTTACTTGTATCACCATCGTGACCGGTCGACCTTTTGATGCCTTTCCATACCTTGTTACCAAACACCCCACAAACCACTCGTCACTTATCCTCCACCGTCCCTACCACGCTCCCATCTGAGAACATCATCTACCTTACTGGGAAGAACCACCAGATATGGTAATAATTTGGCCTGTTGTATAGCGTTAGCATCACATCACGTCTCCATCTCACCCATCCAGTTTCAAGGTAAAAGGTAAAAGTGGTAGAGAGAGGTACTCACCATTAACCCACCCCCCATCCTCACTCGCCAAAAACGCCACCACCCTCGCCACATCCTCCGGCACCGCACACCTGCCCAACGGACAATGTTCCGCCATCATCCTCTCAATCTTATCCTTGCCCAAATCGGGCGTTCCCCCAGGAATATAATGCCACGCATTCTCCGCAAACATATCAGACTTAATCCCACCGGGGGCCACGCCATTAACCGTAATCCCCCTATCCCCAAAATCCGTCGCAAAAGCCTTCACAAACCCCTGCACGGCCATCTTACTCGCATTATAAAGCGCATGATTCTTGACCCCCATCAGTCCCGCGGCAATACTCGTCATGAGAATCACCCTCCCGTTTTGTTCCAGATGCTTGTACGCCGCCTGCCCGACGAAAAACTGCGCCTTGGCGTTGAGGTCGAACACGTAATCGTACTTCTCCTCGGTGATGTCTTCGACGCGGTCCCACGACTCGGTGCCCGAGTTGGACATGACGATGTCGATGCGGCCAAAGGCCCGCTTGGCTTCGGCGAAGAGCCGGTCGATTTCGGACACGGACCGCACGTTGGCTTGGATGGCCATGGCGCGCGCGCCGTTGTTGTACGACTCGATTTCTTTGACGACTTCGTTGGCTGGGCCCGCCGAGGACACGTAGTTGACGATTACGGAGGCGCCGCGGCGGGCGAGCTCGAGGGCAACGCCGCGCCCGATGCCGCGGCCGGCGCCGGTGACGAGGGCGACTTTGCCTTCGAGGGAGGCGGTGGGGATTGAGATGGGCATTTTGGGGGTTTGAGTTGGGTGGTGGTGGTGGTGAGAGTGGCTTGTTGTGATGGGATGGGAGTGATGTTGTTGTAGGATGCAGAGAGCAGGGGAGGAACAGGAAGAATGAGTCCGGCTTCGCCATCCTATTTATTGCGAGATTGACATCTGGCGGAAGTCACTCAATCATGCTTCTGGTTCTCCCTGCATATCATGCCAGCAGTGCTTCGATATGCATACCTTATCGGTAGTCCATCATCATGGTTGGTACGATGGTTGCACTGCGCCCGCGCCCGGTCGCTGTTGTCGGGAGTCCGGCGATAGATGGGCGGTACCAAGGGATAACGGCCAAAGGGAAGCCAATTGTTTACCCCCGCTGTCTCAACTCCCTTCAATGTTTTGGTCCCTTGGGTGACGAGGGTGAGTCCAATGTCTTGCTCATCCCCCCTTTTCGGACTTAGACTTACATGGCGGGGTGGGGTCGGGGAAACGGGAAAGGCAAATGCAACGCCGGACATCCCCCGACTGCATGTCCGGAACGCCAGATCCGTGGCCCGATTCCGTCTCGCACCCGGACAATGAAGTCAGCAGTTTAAAGAAAACTTCAAATCAGCCAACGGGAGATCGTCGGTTTCGCTGGGGAAAAGCGGAAGAGCAAAGATGGGGAGAGGTGCGGACTGTGCCATGATGCCGAAAGCGAAGACGGCGTTAACGAGTGATTCGCGATGCATGCAGCCGTGGGACACACCACATCTAAGACTGTGTCTAGTTATATGCACGCCACATAACTTGAGAATACTGCCAGTGGCACGAGAATAGGGTCATTGGTACAGCTCGGTTGCAGATTCGGACGGTTCGCCATCTTACGTCCGCCTTCAACAACCGTGAATGATGCAAGTAACACTCCAGGCTCATTGCTCATCCACAGAAAGATCCACGATGGAAAGATGATCATAAGCACGACGAGAAAGAATAATATTGACATCCTGTAACCAAATGACTCCATAACATGCTTGAACCTATTCTCCCCTCCTAACATGTCCGCATGGCCTTCTCTCCTCAGTCAAACAGCGCAAGGAGATGTGCACTTGCACTTGGGAACATTGCAGAACGAGACTTGCCAATGTGAGTGAAGGTTGAGCCAAAACAAGATGCAAGACCCCAAGACCATAAAAACAAAGAAACCTAAACTCCCATCACTCTCCAAGGACCCTTTCTCAACGCACCCTATGACCCCGGTTCCAACCAGCGACTTGAGCACACACCGTTCCTGTAGCCTAACCTCCCCTTTTATTTGGGAATCCAGAAGGTGCCTGGAAAAAAGCTCGAGAAGTTCGACCCGTAGCCGAAGGCTGCCCTCCAATTGGAAACCCAGCTTGTCGCCACCTATCACCTGTAAATTGAGGCTGCTGCTGCCCTGGAATAGTTGCGGTCGAAGCCACACGCTGATGTCCCCTCCCAGCTTGAGCCCTAGGTTGCTGCCCTCTCCCGGCTGGGAACCGAGGCTGTTGCCCCGGACGAACTGCAGCCGAAGCCGCACGCTGCTGACCTCTTCCGGCTTGAAAGCCAGGCTGCTGTCCCGGACCCATTGCCGCCGAAGGGGCACGCGGTTGTCCTCTTCCTGCTGGAAATTGAGGCCGCTGCCCCCTTCCGGCTTGAGCTACAGGCTGTTGTCCCCTCCAGGCCGGAGCCATATGTGGCTGCCCCCTTCCAGCTTGAAGTCCAGGCTGTTGTCCCGGAACAACTGCGGCCGAAGCCGCACGCTGCTGACCCCTTTCGGCTGGAGCACCACGCTGTTGCGCCAATCCAGCTTGAACGCCAGGCTGCCGGGCTGCAGGCGGTCTAGCTGGACCCCCACGGCCACCTCCGGGGGCAGGGTTCTGCCAAAGCCCGAGTCTCTCCCTCCCCGACGGCGCTGGCTTAGACGGCGGCGGCGGTGCTCCCTCGAAGTACCGCCTGCCCCAGTCCCTCGCTTTCTTCGCCACTGGGCCATCAGGCGGCTGCGCCGTTACCTTGGCCCTTATCAACTTCTCTAGGTCGTGCAGATCTGGCCTATCCGCCGGATCATAACACAGACATGCAGCAACGGCGTTCACCAAGTCAAAGTCGAGGTGACTGTAACTACAAACGAGCAAGTCCATGCCGTATCCCCACACCTCCTTCTCCGAGCCGTCTGGGTATCTCACGGCTGCCATGTTCGGCGTGGGCGGCGCCTCGAACTCGTAGAGCGTGATGAGCGAGTACATGATTATGCCGACCTGGTAGAGATTCGTCCACCAGTTGTAGTTTCCCGCCGTCTTGGCGCCGGATTCGCGCGGGCCCTCCTTGACGTGGTCCCACTCCTCGGTGAACTGTTCGGGCGCGAAGATGCTTTTCTTGCCTCGCCTGCGGCACGACCAGCGAAACTCGGCCGAGGCTTGGTTGCCGCAAAAGACTTGGCACAGGCCGAGGTCAGCGATCTTGGCTATCGGAGTGGCGTTGTGTTCAGAACTGTCATAGTCCCCGACCAGGACATTGGTCATATCGAGGTCGAAGTGGACAAGGGTTTTATGCTCGCAGTATGGTGTCAATTTGGGTAGGGGCAGGCAGCTTTCGGATGCTTGGGGTACAATGTAGTCGGCCATGTGTGGGCTCTTGAACTCCTCAGGCATAAATACTCTCGGGTACGCCAACCCTACGACACCCTTGAAGACTGACGATTGTGTTTTCGTGTTAGTCATTGTGATTATGATGTAGGGGGCTTGAGCTACTTACGACTGCCGAAAATATGCCAAAGAGTAAGTGGTGGAGCGCTGCCGTACGTGGTAAGATTAGCGGCAATTTGTGCTACTATCTTGCGGAGATCCCCGCGGCTCATAAACTCGAGAAACAAGACTTGTCTTGAGTCCCAAAGAGGAATGTCGGGTTTACCCTTGCCCACCTTGGCCTTATCGTCGCTGCCCATCATCATCAAATCCGAGCCGAATGACCTGCTGGTGGACGAAGGCACATCCGTTTGGATAGGCTGACCGTTGGGTCGCGCAAAATAGCCTGGGGGGATGCGTTGTGAGATATGCTTGGCTCCGGCAGTGCCCATATGGGCTTCGATCTCGCTCGAAAGGTAGCCCTTGTTGCCGTCGATGTCTACCTTGCACACCACTTTGATGACCTGGCCATCTGGGCGTTGTTGCTCAAACAGGTTGACGACACCGAGGCCACCCCAGCCCAGAATCCTTATGTGGCGCAGTTTGATGCGCAGAAGCTGCTTTTTCAGCCATTCACTTCTGGCCAGTGCCCAGACTTCCTTATCTGCAGGTCCGCCACCAACCCCCCAGGCCCCTACCTGCATTCTCATACCACGCCGGACTCTGCCGCTGTAATTGCCGGGACCTTTCCAGGGGGATTTGATGGGGATTTTGCTGATGCGCGACTTGACTCGGCGGTCCATGGTTGCCCCATCCCAGTCGCTGGGAGAATTATTTCCATGACGGCGCCACTTGAAGAAGAATTCGGTGATCTTGTTGCGATAGGCACGGGCTGCTGCATTTTCGGATTCGATGCTGGGGGATTTCGCTCTGGGGATGACGCGGGAGACGTTGGTGCCCTGGGTGAACTTGGGTATCGCCCAAGGATCTGCGTCAGTCCCCTCAGACCCCTCGTACGACATGTTGACGTTTTTTTAGAAAAGAGATTCTGAGTGTGAGTGTTGTTGGCCGTAGAGGTAGTAGGTTGAATGGGCATACGAAGACCAGTAGTCATGGTCTCTCCCCTATAAGATATCACTCGTAGCTTGCAGATGAGAGCGGGCTATGGTTGTCCCCGGCCCTTTTGTGCGGACGTCCTTTCTCGGTGAGACAAAGCAGAGCGTAAGAAGGTCGAAGGGTGCACTATGGCCGTGAAGGGGATTGAGCACATGGTGAACAAAGGAGACAACAAAGGGGAAGACAACGGTGTTTCCGGTTCCGTCCAAGATGTGTAGACAATGAACTGAGAAGGACGAGAGTCTTTTGAAATGCCGACCGAAGACTGTGATTGTTGAATGGGATTGGTGGCAGACAATCAATGTCGAGGTGAATAAGGAGAAGCATGGAAATTGGTAAGGAACAGGAAGAGGATGGCTGCCACTAGGCAAAATGCTGAGTCATCAATCCTTCTTGGATTCTTTTGTGTTTGAGAGGAAAGAGGCAGAAATGAGGTTGGACTCTTGGACGGGAGTTGTTCCTGCCTCGAGAGAACAGAAAGTGTTGGCGAAGAAGGGGATTTGTGTAAGTTGTGCAAGTTGTGTAGATTATGCATCCAGTCTGCTTAACGCACACACACAAGCAGAAGCAGCGAACAGCGACACATATATTTTTGAAGACGGTCTTTCCACTTGGACAAGGCGACGCCTTCCACCTCCCGTTCTAGGCAGGAGGTCTCTTGAACTGTCCAAGTCACAAGCGTAGAGCCTGAATGCCTAGAGGTCAAGTCCTTTCGTCGCCAACTCACGCCATTTGGCCAACACCTTGATGCCGCCAGCGACCCACGATTGAACATGGTTGCAAGACAAATCGCAATGACTGCGATTGTTTCCATCAGTATGTCTTTTCTGTCATTACTTTGGAGGACTGACTTACTGACTATGGCCAGTCTCACTCGAGATTCGAGAAGCGACGTGACCCGACCGCCCACAACCGAGGACAATACGAACCACGACTGTCGACAGCAAACATTGGAAGCATTCGAAACACGTCGACGGCAGATAGACTGGACGGTTATAAGTCGACATGCCACGGACCGAAACAAATGATGCAAGCAGTGACACGAGACAGGGGGCACCCAATGTCACGGCGGATGTTAGACGGGCGCCTAATGTCTGTCATTTCTGTGCCATTCCGAAACTGTCCTGTCCGCCGAGACTTGATTATTCAAACAATACGGCAAGCAATCACCGGCCAAACCAGGGTCAACGGAAATCCTGTTGGGCCTGTTGGACCTGGCCTGTTGGATGCCTTGGACGAGGTCCCGTCATGGCTCCTCGGTGACGTTTCAACTCCATTACAGGGCCCTCAGGTGGTTCCTCCAGGCCTCAGATCCCCAATTGCATGCTGGCGATCGCCAACGCAGCGCGGTTCACTCTTCCAACCGAATGGTGCCGTGAGCGGGCGGCTCCACCGTCTAGAGGTAGCGTGGTGCCACTTTTCAAGGGCTTCTGCTCCTGTGATTGGCCAATCGCCAAGAGCTCAGGTGTGCTGGAGCTGGGAGTTGTCCCTGGCAACAACTCGATGGGGGCACACGAAAACAAAAATCCGAGCCAACAGTGGATATGACCCCGGGTATTGGAGGGCGTCGGCAAGTGACCAAGCGACGGCTCGTCAGGCCTGGCTCATCCCCGGCATTCAGCTTGGATCTCCGTTCGTCTGTTCGTTCACCACTCGGCTGTGTTGTTGTGACAAGCAACAATTTCCCTCTCTACACTATCCATCCATTCATCGTGTACCGTACCAGGTCAAGAGGTACAACGAGTACCCACAGAAAGCCCCGAACGCGTCCAGTCGCGAGCCAGTGAGCTCTATGGGACAGACAGGCTAGGTAGACGACCGACGGAGGAGCCCTGCAGCCAGACAGACGCCAGACACGAGGGCAGCGCCGTTCCTAGAGTGCCTGCATCACCAAGCATTGCACCATCCGCCCGCGTGGCCCTCCCGTCCAGCATCATCGCATCGCCTTGCAAGACATCATCCAGACATCATTCCACCTCGTTGCCGTCCTGAGCACAAACGCTATAGTACGTCGTTTGGCTTGCGCTGCGTGAGGTAAGGCTGGCAGTGTAGGTGGCCCACACGGACCTGACGCGCACATCAACAGTGCAGGGGGACTGCAAAGAAAACAACAGCTGACAGCTCTTCGCATCAATCGACAGTCTAGGAACCACACCTTGCATCTAATACATCCCCGTCTGGCCCAGCCCTCTGCGCAAATACGATTGCGACGGCGGCGACGACGACGACGACTCCCTCTACTCCATCGCTACCATAACCAACAATGATGTCCAATCCTCCTCTGTCCGGCGTCGCTCGCCCGCGACAGCGACTACATCGGCGTCAAAACTCGACTCCATCCGCCTTCGAGGCTGTCAAGATCGCTCCCTTGCCGACCTTCCCACATCAACAACACCAACAACGCCCGCACATGTCCCACCGACGAGGCCTTAGCCTGGATACCAGGCGTCACCCTCTCATGTCTTCAACCGTCACAACCACATCCCAGCACAACTACGCATCCCTCGTCAGCACGACGGGCCCAGATACGGGAATACCCACGAGTCTGCCAGCGACACCACAGGATATTCTAGCACAGCAGCAACACCAGGCACACCTCATAGCACGCCCTGGCTCCAGCCAAACCGACTACAGTGATATGTCGAGTGACAGCGGCGACTCGTTTCTGATATCGCCCCATGGCACACCACATCAACGAAACCACTTCATGGACGGATTGGCCCCGCAGGGCCCGATACCCGAACTGTCCTTATCCTACGATACCTACATGGATTCCAACTTTGACGCCATGATGAAGAGGAACCAGGCCAACTATGACAACAATAACAATGTCATGGCCGCATCATCGTCTGCCAACCCAAATTTTGACTTCTTTGCCTCGGACACGGCGCTCTCTACTCCAAACTTTATGAACTTTCCGGACCAAAGCCCCGCGGGGACGGGACAAGGAGGCTGGATATCGGAGGGCGAGGCATCCAACACCCAGTTGCGCCGAGCGTCAAGGCGGGTAAGCGGTGGATTAAACAATAGCCTCATAGACAAGGTTGCAAAGTACGAGCCTATGGCAAATGGGCAGAGACCAGCAACACCTCCTACGCACAATGCCGCCGGTAAGCATGCAGGATCTGACGTGTTGAGCGAGAATACTGAAAGTGAGACAGGATTCTATCCCCCAACACCAATGGAAACACCACACGATCGCTTCATGAAGCAACAGGCAACACAGCAGCAACAGCAACAGCAACAAACACTAAGGCCCAGCAGATTTGCAGACGATTACGACGAGTCGATGGAGGAGACACTCAAACCTATACGAGGGCACCGGAGCAATCGCAACTCGGGCATTTTCCAAGAACTGCGTCAGCAGGCGGAAGCTATGGCTGCTGCTGCACCTGCAACGTCCCAAGCCGACAGCATGCCCCCGACATTCCAATCGCACGCGCTTCCTGCACCTCAAGACGAAGATTTGTTGAGGATCCACTCGGAGTTCATCAAGTTGGAGCACGGGTTCACTTTCCCTGACATGGGGTCGCAGATGGGATCACAGATGGGATCGCAGATGTCAGGACTTGGGGAGATGAGCCCTTTCGACAACAAGCCAGACCTTGGACCGCCATCCGAATACGGCGATGCCGATCCGCAGGCCTCCAGTCGCCAGAGTTCAGTTTCTCCCTCACGCCGTGGCTCGCCGCACCGACGAACCGACTCGATTGCCTCGATTGCCAGCGCTGCTAGCATTGCTAGCATCAACATCGAAGAGACCAAGACTGAAACAGGGGTGACTCTCGACGACATTGCCCAGTACATTGAAGGTCCCGACCCCGCAGACGGCAAATGGGTATGCACATACGAAGACTGTCGAAAACGCTTTGGCCGCAAGGAAAACATCAAGAGCCACGTACAGACGCACCTCAACGACAGGCAATATCAATGTCCAACCTGCAAAAAGTGCTTCGTGCGCCAACACGACCTCAAACGCCACGCCAAGATCCACACGGGCATCAAGCCATACCCATGCGAATGCGGCAACAGCTTCGCGCGGCATGATGCACTCACACGGCATCGGCAGCGTGGCATGTGCGTCGGTGCTTTTGACGGCATCGTGCGCAAGGTGGTCAAGCGTGGCCGACCACGGAAGAACAGGCCGGATATGGAAGAAAGAAAAGATAAGAGCGATCGCACGAGAGATCGGTCAAGGAGCCATCATTCCACCAGTAGCTCCGTCAGCAGCTTTTCTGGCTATTCGGATAGCTCGGTGCCCAACTCTCCCGGGAACGACTATGATCATATAATCGACGATGAACAGTTTCCTGGCTTGCTGGACATGCCAATGGGGAATGTACCCAATCTGCCGCCGAGCATTGTATCCGGCCATGCGGGGCATGGGCATGGTGCGATGCCCAGTTCATCGACGATGCACCCGGCTGCAGCCACCATGTCGGTATCGGCAGTGTCTTCAGCGCCAATGCCGAGTTTCGACCCAAGGGTTAATGAAGTCATGAACGTGGACTCGCCGGCATCAAGAAATTACGCCAATTCCCCTTCGGCCGTGAGTAATTATAGTCATGCTAGCCATCCGTCGATATCAATTACCGAACATAACGGACCGGGACCGGATTTTGGGCTTCCAGGATCGCACAATGCTGCATCGCCAGCCAAGAGCGCTGTGAGCCACTATACGCCGCCAGAGTTATCGAGTAGCTCGTCACCGCCTACGCATACCCAGCAGCAACAAGGCAGTCAGTACTACGATATGGATCCCAGCCATGGTGGCATGTCGAACATTCCAGGTCCCGCCACAAGCATGGGGATGGGCGCGGCGGTCGGTCCCACAGACGTCGATCCAACGAACATGCTTCTGCATGGGTATGAGCATCAAATGGATCAGAACTTGATGCTCGGAAACTTGGACGGTATGGCCAAATTCGAGGTTATGGAGGGGTACGATCCAGTGGCGGAAGTGAATATGTTTGGGGATGCCCACGAAGGGGATGGGAGTGGTCACGGTGGGGGTAATATGTACTTTGGGTCGTGAAATGAGTGAGCAAGAAGTGGTGGCTTTGGGTTGATCATTCTTTTGCATCTTTGTTTCTGGTTTGGGTTTTTGGTTTGCGCCTTTTTGTTCTCATTTGGCTTCACTTCGTTTGGAAAGGCTAACTTAATGACTGGACATCTACCTACCCTCTTCTGATCGGTAGAAGAGGCCTAATGCACACCGCAGGTTATTAATGGGATGGCAACAAGCGCCAGACCGGCGACGGTCCAAGGCGCTTTGGGGGGCAAGAAATGAACTGTGAATAATGATCTCTGATCAAACGGAGAGAACGGGGGGAGGGAAGTGTACGACTAGGGTACTGGTTTGGGGTTATTTAATTTCTTGGTTCCTCTGCCGTTGGTGTCTGGAAAATAACAAGGGAAAAGGGGGAAGGGGGACTAATGGGAAGCGGTTTACCTTAGGGTTGGCAAGGCGGCGGTTAATACCTACCTACATACGTAGTAGTATTCAGTTTTGGCTAGAGCTGTTTGGGATAATTCTTGCTTTTTGGTTTTCTCACATTCCCCCTGACTGAGGGTCCCATCGTGAACACGTGGGTCTTGATCGCCTCACCTGCAGCCAAGGCACATGTCCGCACGTGCCACCTCACCGGGAGAAGCTGAGGTGCACTTCAACGTCCACAGTGCAGTTACTGTGACAACACATGGAAGGCCCCACCATCTTCGCCGACCTCACTGCGGTGCAGCGTCCATCAGGCACTGTCGGATTCCATTGCATTGGAACGAGCGGGGCAGCTAAAACATCTATAACGACTCGCAATATCTTCGACATCACCGAGGAAAGTTGGGGCCACAGCTTTACGCTACGCAACTTCACACAACTTAACCCATCTGTACATATCTCAACCGAACCACCACCCCCGAAACCGAGATCGAGCACCCCCAAGGCCAAAAGTCAACACCACCCAGGAGCACCTACCTCATCACCTTCAACATAAAAATCACCAACATCAACACCACAACCAAACCCAACACAGTCTACTAACTCAGTACAACACTCGGCATTCAAATGATACAATGACACCCACCACCACCAACGCAAAAAAAGATACCCTCTTCAACCCCCTAGCCACCACCCCAGCAACCAACCTCACCTCCCCCCTGCCCGCCGATCTAGACGCCGATATCCTCGTCATCGGAGGGAAAGATGTCCGGCATATCTTGTATACAGCTTATGCCGAAGTAGGGGGACATGGACAGCATGGACAGCATGGACAGCAAAGTGGCGCGGGGGAGAGGAGGAGTCTAAGGGAGAGGAAGATCGATATCACCATTAGTAACGAGGATAAGTATGTGGTGGCGAGGAATGTGTTGGGGTTGAGCCTTGTTCTGGGGTTGGAGTTGGGTGGGGAGGTGAAGGGGAAGAAGGATGCTGCGAGCGAAAAGGCCTTGAAGGAAAAGCTCGCCAGGATATGGGACATTTACTACGCTCGTTTCCTTCCCGACCCGGAAACCAGGGAACTACTAGCTCAGCAAGCGGAAAAGTTATGTCAGGTGTCGAAGTCGATGGAGGACTGGGAGCAAGGACCATATGGCTCGACGATACACTTCCTCAACCAAAAAGGCTTGGACGCGATGAGGGGTGTTTGGGAACAATACGGTGAAGCAGCAAGGTCAGCACCTGGGACGGAGAAGATTGGGGAGCTTGCGGAGGCAATGAAGAAGGGTATGAAGTCATCCCCCGCCGAGCGCCAGTCCTGGGCACTAGGCTCGTCAGCCGCGCCCTTGACAGCCGTCCTAAAGGATAGAATACGGAACTACGTTCGGCGGACTTGGGAGTTTGACCAGGAAATTGCGGAGGGAAAGAAGATATTTCCTAACCCTACGTTCGCTGTCGGCTTGTTGTCCGAATCCTCGGGCCAGGGCCGCCGTCTAGCCTACCCCTCTAATGGCGTACCAGGTTATCATCTCGCTTTGGCCAAGGCACCGCTTACCGAGCTCTCCCCGCTGCGTCCTTCTGAGGAGGAGGAGGACGACGATGGAAACCTGACAGCCTTCGGCGTAGCGAAGCACCAATTCACTCAATGGTCTCTTGCCTTCCGGGAGCTGGCGACCGCGAAGCAAAAAAGACTAACGATCCGGTTCGCGGTAGACGGCTGGTTTACAATTTGCCAGTCACTACTTCACCCACCAGCGGCAGAGACCAAAAAACAATTCGACATAATCGACACCACCGACCTCTCTTCTCCTTCCTTCTCCCTCAGCATGTTTTGGTCCCCCTTTGCGGCTGGCGTTCCCGACCCGCCTGGCCCTCTTGGGCTGATGGTAGCAGCCAAGCGATTGCTTAAAGACCGCGCTTCTTCGACGCTGGTTATGGACGACGGGAAGGGGGTTTCGCTGGTTGATGTTGATGATGGCGATGACATGGACTCTGATAACTCTAGATTTGCTGAGGCTGAGGCTTTGCTTTTCGCTAACAACACGACCGGCGCGTTCATTCTGGGCCTGACGCCGGTGGAATATTGGAGTAATGCTAGTGTTAGGACGACGCTGGATGAGTGTCTTGGGGCTGCTGCGCAGTTGTATGATGATGATGATGATGATGTTTATGCCGCTGGCGGTGGACTAGGTGAAGGGGCTGGCGTGAAGGAGAAGGAGAAGGCGGCTGCTAGGGTGAAGAAGTTGGAGGAAAACGGACTGCAGATTAGTAATCGGTTATTGAGGAAACACTCGAGATGGCTTTCCCCAGGGCAGAACGGCGGAAAGTGGAGGAAGCCACCGGTTGTCAAGGTCGATGCAAAGGAGCTGGCGGAGGCGGCGTGGAGGGTTTATCAGGATTTAGTGATTTTCCAGATTGAGGGCCAGCGGGTGGTGCATCAGGGGCAAGATCTGGTCAAGGTATCCTGGGGGGAGGGTCTGTGGCAGACCCTTTTGGACTTTTTGGGTGTGGTTTGTGGGCAGTTTGAGGCGGATAGGGAGGAGTTCCGTCGGGTTATTCTAGAAAAGATCGGGGGCACTTCTGTCCAGGATGCCTTGTTGAAAAAGACGTTGGAGGGGGTACCTGGCTCTGAATCGACGACGGCAACCGAGGCGGAAGCGGAAGGCTGCCCGGTGTTTACAGCCAGCTTTGATGTCTCTTCGGGTACACTCAAGACCATCACCGGCCATCTGGATTTCATCACCGAAGAGGACAAGCGATTGCTGGCTGATAAGTCTGTCCCTATCAGTCTTCGGCAGTCTTCTCCTTGGACTATCGACATCGTCTTAGGCGCCGGGACACTCGTCAAACCACTCGTCTTCCCGACCCCCGTTCTAAAAGAAGGCAGCAAAACGCGCATCGCTCGCACTTCAGGGTACATCGAAGTGATCGCACCCGCCATCCTCAACCCTCGGGCTGCGATACCTGCCAGTGTGCTAGACGGGTACATTTTCCCTACAGTCCTACAAGCCGCCGACTCATCGTCAGAGTCTTCCCAACTCATCCCCGTCCCCCTCAACGCCCCCACGGTCAACCTCGACTCGCTCCCCATCCTCTTCCTCTCCGACACCTCTCGACTCTCATTTCTCGGCCCCTTAGCTTCCTCCATCTACTCACCCCGCGAACTCCGTGTGCGTCAAGCCGCTCTCGAACAGGGCCTTGATGAAACCAAATGGGGCTCGGCAAGACTAACCCTCAAGGAATCCTTCCTCACCATGATCAACATCGCCGCCGGCCTGCAAGTGGGACAATCCGGTCTTTTCGCCCTCAGCCCCGTTTCTGGGTCCGGGTCATCGTCATCGGATGGCAGGCACATCCTAATCCTCGTCTCCGCCATCCGACTCGACTGCAGCGCCCAGTCCGGTGGGGGGATAATTCTCGATGCGGCCGTGCTGCCGCTTACCCGGTCTCTGCTCGACAAAACCAACAAGAAAACCCCCAGTGGCGACGACAACGGCGACAACGACCTTCAATCCTTCCTAGTCCTCCTCCGCACCCTCGAGTGCGTCGACCTCACCGTCACCGACGCCGAGCTCTCCCTCTGGAAATCCATCCTCCCTTCCTTCGCCGAGCGCTGTCGTACCACCTGGTCCCACTCCCCCTCCTCCTGCGAATACGTCACCACCGGCGGCCACGTCCCCCTGAGCCTCCAAAAGGGCGACCCCGTCCTCTGCACCTGCGGCACCGGCCATTTCCCCCCCAATTACCTCCCTTTACCCCTCTGGGAGTCAGCAGCAGCCCGGCACGCCACGCGCGTGGCTATTTCCGCTCCGTACTGCTCCCCCGTTGTGGAAAAGGTGGTGTTCGATCCGGTTTTGGCGCGGAAGATTGCGGAAAAGGGATTGGAGGAGGCACTCCGGAAAAAGGAGGAGAGGTGTAGGTGCTGTGGGAAGGGGGAGGAGGAGCTGGTTGAGGAACTGAAAGCGAAGGGAGGGGAGACGGCTGGGAAGACGGCCGAGGTGTTGAGGAAGTGTGCGAGGTGTTTGAAGGTTAGGTATTGTAGCGCCGAGTGTCAGAGGAGGGATTGGAAGACGCATCGGACGGAGTGTGTGGAGAGTGAGGAGCATCATCGGTGAGGATTGGAGGGGGTAGATGTAAGTAAGAGGGGAAAGTAGTGTAGTGTAGTGTAGTGGAGCATGTTTTGCAATTTGAGTATTGTAGCATTCGGACGAACGTTTTGCTCTTTAGATAGGAAGCAATGCTGAGTTTGGCGATTACTTGGTGGCGGAATATGCAATTGACGTACATCGTTCATCGTATGGGGGGTTGGTGATGAGATTAATGCCCTTTCTCAACCTGTTACTTATTCCCTTGCTTTCTACTACCTGCCGTGACTCTAGGTCTCGAGTCTAAGAGAAAGAGCGACAGT
The DNA here is from genome assembly GCA_009805225.1 of Neurospora sp. LNF1-1. Lineage (NCBI taxonomy): Eukaryota > Fungi > Ascomycota > Sordariomycetes > Sordariales > Sordariaceae > Neurospora > Neurospora sp. LNF1-1. Next base: position 89,898 of record RAOM01000098.1, read on the forward strand.
GCCCAGATCAGTTATGCTTATTCTTTTCGTTCATCACACTGTTCTTGAGGTTAATTGGTCAACCGGTACCTATAAAGCTTCTATCAATCTAGCTTGACAGCTTCAACAATCTAGTGTCGCCCATTTTTGCTCACTCCTCGTTTCTTCGTTTCCACGTTTCCAACTGGTCTCGTAATGCTGTATTGTCGATGTACATGGTAGAAAGGACCGGGTTGTCACAAAAGCTTCAGTGATTCACTGACTATTCCGTAAAACTTTCACTTCTGTAACCTAATGAATGGGACTGGAGAGCTAGATGGAATTCCATGGTTGGACGTATTTGTGACCACGGATGGATGGTCATGAAAGTGTCATATAAGTTCGTGCGTCTGGAATTAAAGGGTTAGTTCACTAGCATCTGCGCTCGTATTTTAACCGGAGAAATTGTTATCGCAGTGACTTCTCAGGTACTGCCAGACAATTTTGTAATTATGGCAAAAGGAATGGAAGCTTTGCTGATGATAGTTGGATGTGTACACTTGAAGGTATTTGACCAACCATTGCATGGTTTTCTGTCTTCGATTTAGTATTTGTTTGGCTTGAGATACTAACTTCACTTGACATCATTGTTTGACTTCCTACAACGAAGTCAACAAAGCGGTTATCCCGATTTCCTTTCCACGGCGCGCTTCCCCGCAGCTGCTGACATCCATCTTCGGTTCCAGCTTCCTAGAACTCAGACCCCGCCCGCCCGATTCAAGGTCTCGGATATCCTTTTCCCAAAAAGAATCCCAAAATAGTTCACAGCTACCTACGTGTAGTAATCTGAATGCCGTCGATTCGATCGATGCATGGTGGATGCATAGATGGACGGATTGAATAAAAACAGATCGCATGCAAATGGTACTTTAATACCGAAGCCGCATAATCTCATTTTCCGCTACATACATCACCACCGCAGTTCCCGAAGTTGCAGTCCGGTTCTCCTGTCACACACACACTCTCCACGGCGTCGGCAGCAAGGTACAATACGGGCGGGCGGGGAACTCCCGTCACCCGAAGGAACACTGAACTCCACCGCATTGAGCTCATCAATCCGCGCACAGGCCACACAGCCAACTGTCAGCCAAGCAGGGCGAAGCTCGAGCGAAGCAAGCAAGTGGGAGCAGCACAGCCTCCGCCGCCAGCTGCCAAACCTGCCAGGAACCGCCGACCGCGGCACGTGCGCGCGGACCGATAGTGCAAATGGGCCCCCACTTATTCCTTATCGCCTTACTACATCCTGCATTGGTGCCTGATGAGTATGCCCAAAGCCAAGTAAACTTATCCTGAACTAGACTTATTGTAGAGCTTATGTAATCTGAAGCTTATAACTGCAATACAGCCTCAAAGTAATATAAAAGCAAATATAAGCTGCTCAATGAAATATAACTTTTCTTTTCTTTTTATTTTCTTTATTTCTATATAGTGGTCCAATACGAAATCAGTACTGAACTAGTTCTGAACTAGTACTGAAGAATTATTAATCCTAACATTTTAAAATATTTTAAAGACTTCTTCAAGACTAATTCAAGACAAACCCGCTTACAATGGCAACTGCTTATGAACAATCAGAAGCATTTCAACGCTATCAGCAGGGAAGTAGTGAGCAAAGATGAGAGGGTCTTCCCACGTTTGAGAAAGACAAGGTACGTATTAATTTTAGTTTCAAATTTCAAACTAGTTCTAAACTAGTTCTGAACTAGTCTTTAACCTATCTTAGACTAATTCACTAATAATGAAATTATAGAATGGGAAATTGATCGTTCAGCTTGGTGAACAATACTACCGCGCTGTTATTGACGGACGACTTTGTTCTAGCCGAGTAAGTAACTAGAAACACTGAAAATCAATTGAAGAATGGTTACTAATCGATTTTGTAGCGTCAATACTCTTCTCGCATGGCGCTCGTCAAGCACATCAAAAAGCATGCAGGATGTGACGTCGCTGTCCGGCAGACCGTGGATAAGGACGGCACCGTGAAGAAGTCTCATGGTTTGAGCGTGAATGCTCGTCAAGAAACCGAAGGTATGTTGTGATTTGGTTCCTAACTGACCGGTCCGGTCATTGACTGATTGATTCCGAGACTAATCCCCATCATCTTATAGCATTTTACGTCTATCTCGGCCAATGTCATGACGCATTCGTTGCTGAGTATCCCCCGGAGAACATGGATGATGGGTCGATTCACCAGAGATGGATCCCGAGCTGGGCTGTCTATCGATCGATGCAACGAAATGGTTCATGAGTGCAGGTGGCTGTACACTACAGAAAAAGGGCCTTTGCTCATGCAGTATTCAGGGGAATTTCTCCGGTTAGGGAAGGGACATCTTGCAGGGGGTTTTGTGTACGCAGTAAGGTACGAGGCGGTACGCAGGTACGGGCCAAGTACGCACTATATATGTATATACGCAGAAATGCAACAGCTCGAACGCAGGTACGGGCGGAAAAGAGGAGATCGTCCAGTTTGTAGCTGCCAGTGTGCGAGTGTGATGCGGTTGCCAAGTTGCAGTGCCCGTGTGGGCACCGAAACAGTGAGCAGCGAGCAGTACCTTTTAGTGTACATATGTATCACGAAGCGGGAAAGAAAAGACTCGATAAGAACGAGGATAGTGAAAGAGAGCATGAAACAAAGGTGATCGATCCTGTTGCCCGATCCGACCTCCAGAGCTCACTCACCTCCGCCGGAGTTTTTCCGTCAAGAAGGGACGGGAACTGCAAAGGCAGTGATGGGTCATCCCATTGCGAAGCACGGAACTTTCCGCTGCTGACTATGTTGACGTGCGCTGGAAGAAAAGCTGTCGGAACAATCGGGTCGGCAGTTATTGACGGGGTTGACGGAGGTAGTTAAAGACTACCTACAGGAGCCTTTTTTTTTTCTTTTTTTTTTTTGGGAACCAAAAACGGTGCAAGATGAATGAACTCTGGCTAGAGGTGGTTCAATTCCGAGTTTTGTTTTTGGCGATGCGTACATAAGAGGTAGTGTAGCAGTTTGTTTGAGAGTGGTGCAATGGTGTGTAGCGCAACGGTGTCGTGATTCCGTGGTACGAATATCCTGCGGTCAGGCGGCACCTTTTCACTCACACTCTACACTTCGTATCTAAAGTATTTCAAAGAGTTTTAGGCTGATTAGCTGACACTTTCACTGATGGTTGTGGTTGGTTCGGTGGTGGTCAGAAAGCGTTACCTCTAGGGGTTGAAGCTGCAGTTACCCTCCGTCGCCTAGCTTCTTGGTGCATTTGGCCGCTTCACCTGCTCCTGCTTCCCAAAGGACCGACGCTTTGCTTTTGCTCGATGCTCTCGACAGATCATGATCAATGATGGTGACATGTGTTCGGCTGAAGTGCTGAAAATGCTGCGGCTTGCGGGCAGTGAGCCTGGCTGGACCGGTCCATGTGTCATTGGAGTGGGGACTCCTTTCGTATCCGAATGGAAGCAAGATAACTGGAGAAAGCGAACAAGGAAGGAAGCTCTCGAAGCTCGACCTTCCACCACCTCCTGGTTCGTCTCCTTGGCATTGAGACTGACATTGATGGCGATGGAGGAAATGGAGAACCTGGACAGTTGGATAACGACCCCCAAACGAGAGGCCTCTTTTTCGGTCACGGACTTACGGTGCTCTAGGGCGGGAATGACGGGAACCGACCGTTTGAAAAAGGATGGTGCCCGTCAAGGTGGAATCTTTGTCTGGCAAACCCCCCCCGTGTTTGTTGTTTCATGTTGCCATCCCCTGTTTCTTGGTCAAGAGGTTATCGTCGTGGTAAGAATGGCGACGGCGGATGCGTGGTTGGACCATTGGGAGTGGTCAACAAACCGTCAACATTGATGCCCGCGTGGTTCAAGCTGGCGGTGATCCCGTTTCATCGATGCTGTGCATATGTAAGCAAGCTGGCAAGTCACCATCATCATCTTTCATTCATCTACAGGCACATGAAAAAGGGGCGGGACCCCGGTGGTGAAATGACTGCACGGAAAAGGCTTTGCATCTTTCTGATGTGGTACAGAACTGAAAGCAGGACATGATTGTTTGTCGTTCATCCCGAATGAAAGGGCAAGATTGCTGCTATCTCTGGGCAGATCGTGTCTCATCTCCTGTTTTCCATGCTTTGTTTTGACCGAGAGCTGGGCTATAAAACTCCATGTGGGCGCCCGTATGTCCAGAGGCTTGTTGCAAAGGAGTGCTTGTAACTCTTGGTAGAAATGGTTCTTCAAAAGATACCGTCAGTGTAGCAAAACCTTGAGAGCACTAACAGCGAGCGAGGTCCTGGCTAACCCAAGTACCGTAGCAGGACCTTCCACTTGTACACGTAGTGGTGGCCCCTTCCTCGCTCTTTTCGCACCTTCTGAGGTGCCTCTGGCCTCTCTCCATGCGATCGACAGAATGACGGGTACCCCTGAAATGTGCTTGCCCAGTGTTACTCCACCAGACGGGGTGATGACCCAGCCAATGGCAGATCGGAAAGGCACATATTTTTGGCTGTGGACTGTCCTCATTGGTCAAATGACCCACCCAGCCTCCCTTTTTATGGGCCGCAATTCAGTGAGAGGTGAGAGATGACCGGGATGCATGTGCTCCTCGTTTCGATTTTCGAATGATGCATCCCGAGGCCCCAGGCGTCAGGGGATTGGGCTCCATTGCGCAATTTCCAGCGGCCCCGTCGTCCTCCCCCAACTTGCGCATCCCCCCGTTTTCGCCGTGGTGTCCGGGTCTCGACGGTCCTCAGGTCCTCAGCGTCTCTTGTCCCCTCTCTCAAACTCTTTGCTCATCTTTTTGGGGATGCGGTTGGTTTTTGAATCAAACAACAGTCGCGGGCCACTCCTTGAAATCAATTGAACTTGAAAGTTCCGTCTGCCAGGTTCAGTTCGGCGAAAAAACCTCTCCAGTGCGTATCAATACGGTACCTGCACTCGCTGCACAGTGTTGCACCTGCCGCGCCGTCCAGGGCCCCTGCCCCTCTCAGTGGTCTCTTTCACAGGTCCGTTCTTGTTGCTCCCAGCCAGTCTGCCACTTCGTTTTGCCGCTCTTCCATTTTGTGTTCCCGCTCTGTCTCCCACACACGGCACCCACTCCCATTCCCACCCATTGCGCCTTTTCGCACTTTCGGCCGGCCGCTCCCTCTCAAACAAAACCACTTCCGCTCCCTCCTCCACACCCACACTGTCGCTCCTTCAATTGCGCTCCCTATTCTCGTGTGTGCGTGTCCGACAATTTCCAGCATTCGACCACAACACAATCATTATCCACAACGACGATAACGACACCATCACGCTCACTTGCCCGGTCGCATCCCGACCCCCGACTTCCGTTCTTGACCATCGTCCAAAAGTGACACTAACCATCTCGGCCCGCTCCAGCACCGTCGTCGAGTCATAGTCTTCTGTCGACCGACACCGATTGGAACAAAGGCAATGTCCAACCACTCGTGACCTCGTCAACCATCAACAAGGAATACCAAGGGATCCGCAAACAAAGGGAACAACAGGAGACAAGAAGAAGGGGCAGCACCACTCGTTATCATCAGCTCATCGACATCCGCTTCATTCACCACTCGTCATTCAACTCGACACGGAGGAGGCTAAATCCCTCCTTGTCCTTTCAACTCCAAACCGCCAGGGCTCTCCAAGGGTCCTGCGTTATTTGTGTTTGACCCAACCTCAAGCACAAGTCAGCACTCGACGACGACAACAACAACAACACGACGACGACCTCATTTGCTCGACCGTTGCCGTTACCCACGACTTGTTATCGTCACATTAAAACTTCGAAGTCCTTCAACTATACACCATGAAGTCGATATCGGTACTATTAACGGCCTTCGCCGCCAACTGCGCCATTGCGACAGCGCACCATCCCCTAAGCTCGCTATATGTCAGAGACAGCCAACCACAATTCCCGACACCGGCAAAACCCATCTTCAATCAAAACACCTACCAGGGTTGTTTCAATGAATCAGGCACCCTGGAGCTGAACACCACACGCATGAACACTCAGAAAATGATGAACTTCGGCCATGGCCTAGTGCAGGATCTCGGTGTGACAAGTGGCCTCTGTTTTCAGTGGTGTGATGGCTTCAACCAAAACGGCGACCCCAACAATGTAACTGTTGCCGCAATGAGTAAAGGATCTCAGTGTTGGTGTGGTAATGAATATCCGCCACTGTCGTCCAAGACCGACATAAAAAACTGCGACCTCACATGCTCGGGCTATGACTTGGAGTATTGTAAGTTACAGAGACTGGTCGAACCATATTCTGCAAGACGCTAATCCTTTTACAGGCGGCGGTGCCAATGAGTGGAGCGTTTACAACCTTGGCAATCCAGTGGTTAGCTACGCAACCTCTAAGCCCTCTAGCACCAGCGCGGCACCGAGCTCAACTGCTGCGGCCAAGACGTCCAGCATTTCAAGCGCCGTATCCGAACCGACTGCCAGCACCACTGAATCAACCTTGCCCGAGGACCCCGAAAAGAAGGGCAAAAGCAACACGGCCGGAATCGTGGCAGGCACCGTGGTGGCAGTCGTTGTTGTCTTGTCTGCGGTCGGAGGTGTCTTCCTCTATATGCGTCGCAAGCGGAATAAGGAGATCGAGGATGAGCATCGCCGCAACGCTGCCGTCAATGCTTTCGTTGGCAAGCCGCCCAGCACCAGCGATGGAATGTCCATGGCAGACGCCCGACTCGACCCTGTCCTCGTGCAGAGGAGATTGAGCGATGGCAGCATCGCCGACAACCAAGATTACTCCAGGAGGATCCTTCGCGTACGTCATTTTGCATTTTCAGCCTCTTGATCTACCCAACCAATCTTACTGACGATTTTATTAGGTCACAAATGCATGATCAAGTCACCAATCGACGACAAAAAAAAAAAGACTTGCCTGTATTATACACTTTCATCACATCCGCATACTCGGCGTTAGGGAAACATTTCGGCTTGTCACTGGTAGATCGGTCGCACGAACGAAAGCTCCTGGGCAGGCAATTCTTGGCGCGAGAAAGGCGGATTATTCGGGCACAAAGTGGGTGTGACCCTTGAGAATCTGCCAGCATCAGCGCTGTTCTCTCCTTTACTCCCTTTTACATATTACCCAGTTTGGTCGTCCTTCAATGAACGACTTTTCTTTCCGATGCTTGAGAATTTGCCTGCCTGGATGGGTGACGACTTCGGTTCACCAGCACAAGACAGGAATGGTTTTCCACCCGCTGGTCTCTACTGAGATGCTAAGCCGAGGTGTTGTGCGGAAGTAGTTTCATCCTTGAGTTGGGCCTCCTGTCACTCGCTGGTATGCGTGTTATTCTCAGACTCTGGGTTTTGACTGGAGTCTAGAAGTTCCTTCCCACGAGGAAACGGCATTTCAGTAATGCATCTCCATACGTCCAGGCACGCAGGACCTATCCGATCTTGGGGAGAAAGCTGGCCTTAGACACGGATAATGGTACCTCGATTTCAAGAGTATACGGCGTTGTAGTTTCATACCATTTAACTGCTTTTCTTGCCTAATTTCCCGCTCTTATTTTGAGAAGGACACGACGACGAACCGAACGGGTGAGGGAATGTTGCTGCTGGGTAACACAAAGTATATCATATCATGCTTGCTATACTTGAGCTGGATGCGGGCTGGAGGGAAAGAGACGCCAAGTCCTTACACATCCTTCTTTGGGCGAAGAAAAAAAAATTGAAAGTTGTGGTTTTCGGCTCTTGCTGTTTATGGCACCGTTGTTGCATGGGGCGTGTCGGGTGTGCTTTTTTCGGTTTGCTTGGTTGTTGTTTCTAGTTGCTTTAGACAGTAGTTGTTTTATTTTGAGATATCCCCCCCACCTTGGAATTTGCGCGGTTGACTTGGTTGTTGTACTCTGTATTTCCCTCTGTCGTCCTTCATGCGCAAGAAGGTTCATCGTCATCAAAAGGCTTCCTAATAACTGGTTCCAAATCTTACCTCACGCTCTTCATGTGCTCTCTAGGTAGGGAGGTAGGTAGGTAGTTGGTACGGGGAATGAATGGCCTGACATGGAATCCAAAATCCGTCGTCCCATCTTCAAAATAGTTTATAGATCGATCATGACCGAACTCCCTCTCGGCCTCAATAGCCTCGTTCGCCGTTCGGAGACTGGAGCAACAACCGGAGACGCCGTTGATCTATCAGCGCCTCGCGCGGAAATCGGCACAATCCAAGTCCAAGCGGAGCAGTCCAAGAAAACACCAAGAAACCCCTAAATGTTTGCCCCTAGGATGATCGACAATGCCCAGAATCAGAGCCACAGAACGTCCAGGTGGGAAACGACGGCGTAGGCGGAAAATAACCAGGCGATGTAATGGGCTTTGCGACGGCAAGACGGTAACTGCCTAGGTACTCGTTAGGGCACCACTAGTCACGGAAGATTTTGTATCCCTGACGAGTAGTATCAACCCACGGAAGGAGATATGAAATAGTGAAAGTGATCACGGGACACTTCGAGTCACGCAGACCACCAGGATCGTCAGTATTTCGCAGATTACATTTTACTCACACCTCTACTCAACTCAATTTGACTCAACTCAACCCAATTCGAGACCCCCGAGGCGAGTTACAACTCAACTTGGGACAGTTCGCGGGCTGGCCACCTTTTTGAGTATAAAACCGGTCACATGGGGCCCTTTATACGAAAATCATACTAAAACAAACGCAGTCATAGGTATCAAGGTCACGTACCACCGCCCATGGCCAATCACCTGTCGGACCATCAGGCAATAGTCAAATCTTCCAAGTCGTCTATCTTTCAAGGTACCCTTAAGTAGGAGAACTTCCGTTCGCTCTGTTCCTTTGTTTCGAGTTAACACGTCTTCTCCATCACAGATTCGCAGGTCTTGATATGTTCTCATCGTTGTTTTCCCATGCCACTCACTCTCCCTGTTTCCCAACCGATTCAAGTGCCATTGAGTTGGGCTCGGCTAGAGCCTAGAGCCAACTCCAAGTCTGAGTGATCCCATCACCAGGAATCCAGCATAACAGTGCCACAGAAAATAGACAAAGAGGCCTGACCATAGCGGGAAAATGCGGGCGGCATCTGGCCCAGATGAACGGTCTAGTCTTGTTCGAAACTTCTAATTGGTCGTTGTCAGTGGGATGCTCGAGATAGTCGAGGGCGGTTCCTTCCCAAGTCATCCCGCTTCCCCCAAGTGCCCGCTAACGATGGTTCTTTCCCGGGATCAAACACTTTCCTGAATAAGAAAAATGAGAGGACCTTCCTGGGAGTCAAGAGCAAGTGGCCTCATGGCTCCTGTGTTTGTTCTTTTTTTGTGATTGCCAGTCCGATCCCGCTTGTGGTAGTTTTTCCGGTCGCGCAAAAAGTTTTGCGACACCTAACTTCGGATTTCGAAATTGAAGTCTTCCCCTTCACCACTTACCTCATCCGCCTACCTTCAACCTTCTCAACTTAGACACCCTCTACAGCTGTCTTGACCGTTATAGAAGGTCTTTGGATTTTGCCCCTTTTTCGAACATTCTGGCCAGTCAGAAGGCCTCCTCAACCGTCTGGCACAAACGATGCATCTGGGCTAGAGGGTGCCGTCCGTATTTTTCCACTATGGTACGTACATGGAGAAGAGATGTTACGTGGAGGTACTCCCGGAATATTCTCTTGGTTTTCTTCCTCTCTTGCATTCAGACCACCAATAGCATGAAAAGCATTCAACTGGTAAGATGCCTTGTTGCTTTCACAGCAACTTCAAGCTTTCCCAATGCTCTCCCTACCTATGAATCGAGCCAAAGCCGTTCAGCCCGTCGATTCAGGAACCCACCTTTCCATCACCAAGGGCTTCAGATTGCCGAGTCCCAGCACTTGACAGTTCAGTTCATCCACCAAAGCTAACAACGGGCTTTGAGTGCCCCCTGCCACCCATCAATTCACCGAACGTCAGAGCCAAGCTATTCTGTTTGGATATGGAAGAAGGAAGGGTCCGGACCGAATGGGCTGCATTCTATTTTGTCCAATGGGGCGCCGCCGGCGGCGGGACAACAACATACTAGACATCAAACCAGTCATTATCGAGTGGGCGTCCAGATGGATTCAGTCAGAACCTGCGCAAAGATCTTCAAGATAGGTTGTATGTATTCCTAAATCGTTTTCCTAATTTCCTTGTCCCTCGGCATGTCCATTCCTCATTATCCATCCGACCATGTCCCGTACCCCTTGGCGATATAGCACAACGTCATATCCCCGTCCCCCAGCCCGGTTGTATACACATTTCTCACTTCTGCCTCCACAAAAGAATCTCCATATTCGGGGCGAAATCCTCGAAAGTGCCTCCACCAGTTTTGCCACCCCAGGTACAAGCGTCTGTCAAGAGATTCATAATTGTTAGAAACGTGCCCGGTCACTTTGCTTTCAATGGGAATGGGTAAGAGGAAAGGGTGATAGGTAGCGTAGGTAGCTCGGGTAGGTAGTCAATCCCAGACAACCTTGGGCCACTTACCCATAATGTGTCCACCAGCAACGGCGAAATCATGACTGAATATCCCCAGGAACTAGATGTTAGCATTCAATCTCTTCATAGAGTAGAGGGGTTCACGAGAAGACGACGTCGACCGGCGTCGAGAATGCTAGGAGCAGAACGGGAATCATCTTGCGCTGTGCCATATATATCTCCCTTGATGGTATCATGCATAACCGCGGCATGTATCCCCACCCCAGGAACATCACGGCAAAAATCCATGGGCTCATTTTCGCGGATGGTGTAGCGAACACGGCTCCCCAGCGCCGCCAGGCTATTTATGCACATGACAGCGGCGTCGACATCGGCCCGTGCATTATGATTGGCGTCGTCCGTGTAGCACGTCACCGAGAACCGCTTAACCTTTACGGCGCCGTCGTGGGTGGACGTGGTGGCGTTGATGCTCTGGTAATAGGCCTCAACGGCCTGCTCAGGGGTGAGGGCGACTACGTCGGGGTTGATGATGTCGTCAATCCACTGGGAGAAGCTGAAAGGCTTGGCCTCCTTCGTGGTGGTGACGGCAGTGGTTGGCGCGGCGACGGCGATAGTCGCGAGGACGGCGATGGTGGCGAGTTTCATGGCGACCATTTTGACGGTATGGGGATGCTGGACTTGGTGAGGGAGAAAGAGAAGCTGATGAGTGCAGTTGAGGATGGGGAGGGAATTCTCTACTTTGGTTTTATGACCGGCCTTCGTCCTTCTTATACTCCGATCTTCTCTACCTCTAGAGGTCCTCTTCACGACGACATGGCTAAGAGCCTTCTACTACTGTGGTAGTGCCCCTATCCACAATTCGGGTTGGCTTCACACAGGTACGCTTTCCATGAGCCGAGCAGTGGAACTACTACTGCAAGGTCTCTTCCTCTTTTCGGTTACCTTTCCGAATCCAAACAAATGCCCTTTGGCTAGAGATATCCCCGGCTAAGGCTGTCCCTGTCAGATACAACATCAACGTCCTCCCATGTTTACCGCCTTTTCTATCCTGGTATCGCCTTCTCTCCCCTAACATAATCGCTCCCGCATCTCCCCAAGCTTCCTCCGGGCTTACATCTAGACAAATTTCCATGTAAACTGACCAAGACACAGACAACTCTAATCCTGGAGGTCGTCTCAACAGTCCCAAGTTTCAACATTTCCATGACTTCATCCTGCCACCCAAGCTCAACTCGACCTTCTCTACCTCACCCATGACGCCGCCTCAATCTTGTCTGGTCTCAATCGGTCCAGAACCTACCTACCTGAGAGGTATCCCCTCCTTGCTGGGGACGTGTTCCGTGGTCCCGGACATCTGTTACGTGGAATATGGATAACTTTGGCATGCACACCTGATTTTGTAACGGGCCGATTCTCAACTATGATCCGACATCGCGTAGAGAGGCCGGTTTACATACCTCCTTCCCTTGGTGGTTCTAGCTTCTATTGAACCATGGGCTACAGCGGTACCAAGGCCGAGTAAGAAGACGATGTTCCGGCACGTACTGTCTCTGCGACTGTGTAGACGGCAGGTTAGAGGAGCCTCATGAAGTTGTTGTTGTTGGTCGTTGGCTTGGCTTGGCTTGGCTTTGTGGAGTGTGGTGGTATTGTTCAAGTAGCCGAACGGAGCTATACTAGGGAGCCGGATAACTCGACTGTGTGGATCGGGTACAGCCAATGACATATCATATTCGCGCCAAAGTTAGCCCGTGATGAACATGGTGCAACAACATCCCATCCTCGTCAAAAAGTTGAAGAAGATGACCGCGGCGATACTACATAGTGTACCAAGCGAGAGGAAGCAGGAGGCGAGGGTAGAAGCGGACGGAGCGCGCGGAGGGTAACGAAGAGATAGCTCGTTTGAAAGGTTAGCTCTACAAAAAGGTTGCCGGCGCGCGAAGTTGATGCCAAGCTTGGGTCTTGGCTTGACCTTGGCTGTTAGTTTGTATGGCATCTATCATGGCACACAGTCGATTTATCCGGCTCGTATACTAGTGTAGTGGTCTGAGTGCTACAGTAGTGTAGTGGGCTGCCTGCACAAGTGACAAGCGGGTCGATTACCCGGAAGACAAAAACTCATCCATCGAGCCACCTTTCCGCATCTCGCCCGCGCCGCTACATCACATTGGCTGGATTCATCGTTTCTAGCCGCCGCCAAGCTATATCTCTCATCGTATTCCGGGTCGTGCAGAAAACGCAGGGTTTCACGTCCGTTAGTTGCTTTTGGCGGCCGTCAAAGAGCATCTTTGAGCTTGCATCCTGAATTCCGGCTTTCCCAAGTCAGTACGTTCAAGGTTTGCCAGTTGCGTTTGGCTGCTTGCACGCGGATGTTGATGCGAAGGGCATAGCATTTCTGCTAAGCCTGCGTTGCTGGCCTGACGTGGTTTTCGGATTTCCCAAGTTCATACGGTACTAACACATGAGGTACGGTATTATCTTTTATATGATCGTTTCCGGCAAGCGCCCCCGAACACCTACCTCTAGGGTCCAAGCTGCCCCGACCCTACAAGGTCAGGTATGTAAATGTACATCGTCTGAACAGAGGGAAAAAAAGAAAAAGAAAAATACACCTAACAATGCAAGCCTGGGAATTTGTGACATCTCTTTTCAACACACATAAACCCTCGCATAAACCCTTTTCCCATGATGCCTCTAGTCATAACAACCCATTTACCTTCATTAGTACCCTTGGCCATACAGCAAAACGGTAATAAACTGATTGGCAGGCATCACAATCTTACCACCGCTCTTGTCACCCCAAGTGCAGGCGTCTGTCATCACACGTCGAATCAGCACAACCGCATACTGCGCAGGACAAACAAAAGCAGGGAATACCACTCATGTTCCTGCTGGGGACAAGATCATGAGAACGAGGAAAGGAAGGAAAAGAAGAAAAAGCTCACCCATAATCAACCCCCCAGCCCTCGCCCAATACTCCGACGGCTCCTCAACCCACAGATTACAATCCTTCTGCCCAATCAGGCTCGACCTTCCGCTCGGACTGGAGCAGACAGATTTCGAGCAAAAGGGAATCGGGATGTGGACGAGCTCCTGACCAGCCGCGGCCATGGTGTTGACTAGATAAACGGCGTCGGTGACGGGCATGCGCTTGGAGTTGTCGGTTTCGCAGGTTGCGCCTGCCCTCTTCGCCAGGTCCGTTGCTTTTTCACCAGTGCCAGTGGTGGTGCCATTGATGCTCTGGTAGTAGGCTTCGAGGGCTTGCTCGGGGGTGAGGGCGACGACGTTGGGGTTGAGGATGTCGTCTACCCATTGGGAGAAGCTGAAGGGCTTGGTTGCTACTTCTTCTGTGGAGGTGGAGATGGAGGTGACGGTGGAGGCTGGGGCTGGGGCTGGGGATGGAGATGGGGTGGCGACGGTGAGGGCCGCGAGGATGGCGATGGTGGTGAGCTTGAGGGAGAGCATGTTGGCGGTTTGAGATGGGACGTAAAGGTGAAGTGATGACGGTGATGTGATGGACAGAACAGAGGAGAGCTTCCTCTTCCTTTCAAAGGCCTTTTACACTATATATACCTTACCATTGTCGTCGCCTTTGCTCTGTTTACCTACCTCGTTCCTTTTGGTGGTTTGTGACTGTGTAGACAGCAAGTCAGAGGAGCCTCATGAAGTTGTTTGGTCGTTGGTTTGGCTTGGTTTTGTGGAGTGTGGTGGTATTGTGTAAATAGCCGGAGGCGCAGTGTGGTCTGAGTGCTACAGTAGTGTACCTGCAGAAGCCACTAGCGCCCACGAACCCTCAGGGTCCAAGCTACTGAACCCTATATGTACGTCGCCTGGACAGGGTGAAAAAGAAAGAAGAAATATGAATGCCAACCTGGGGATTTATGGGATATTTCTTCAACAATCTTTCGTTTTCCGGTTTCGTTTACGTCCTTTACGATATGCTGACAAGATGGAATGGATGACTGATTAACGTCCGTCGGCGCGGGCCGTTCCCGCTAAAACGTGCCTCTGCGTTAATTTGGGGTGGGTGGTGCACAAGTGCACAAGCGCCATGTACCGAACATTTGGTGCGTGCGCTATTGGCGGACGCTGGCGGGGCACCGGAAACCTCCGAGTGGTTGATCAGAATAGTTGATGGAACTTGTCTGCGGTCTACAGAAGCATGAGTGGTCAGAGAACGAAAGTCGCCGGCTTGGGGTCGTTGACTCGTTGTTGACTCCCACTTGACAAGCCGGTTAACCGATTATGGAGTTGAAGAATTGCGATCCGGGGGCTCGGGAGAGCTCTGGACAGGAAGGAGAGAATGTAAAAAGGCGACATGCTAGTCACGGATTGAAGGGGAAGCGGAAGTGGTTGAAAAGTTTTCACAGAGTATACTCAAGTCAGTAAAAGGGACAACCAAGATACACTGCCCCCTTTTCCAAGTAAACATGTGAGATCCGCAAAAGATGAAGCGCCAAAAAATTGCAAAAGAAATGCGCCAGCCGCGAATCGAACGCGGGGCCCATCGATGGCAACGATGGATTTTACCACTAAACCACTGGCGCGATTAAGTGTCGATTGGTAAATTCGCTCCTATCTTGGCTCTATATATTCACAACAATGCAAATAAGCTGCAACAGCTCAAAAGTCTGTTTCAACACTTAACTTGAACCCGATGCCGCGCAATGCCATGATTCCGTTCCAAATCGCGTGAAAATGACCTTTTAGTGTTTGTAACTTGAACGAACATCGTTACTAATAAGAACAACACTCCATGTTCTTATCTTGGGCATTTGTGGTGGGCATTATCGCGGAGTGTCCCCGCAGTCTTGTCCAGTCCATCCCCGACTGAAAATTGAAATTGTCCACGGGCCACTGTGGACTGCGCTTTGACCCAATCGAATGCATTACCAGTGCATGAGGAGAGATTGAGGTTTTTTGCGAATAGTTCTACGTGTATATGATGATCCAGGATCCATCGTCATCATTCATACCTATGCCTCGGGCCCAAACCTTAGACATTGTCCTGTTGTGATAGCTTACGCAAAGAAAAGGCTTACCGTGATACAACTTAAAGAGAATGTCTGACATTGCAAAGCGCGCGTCAGATATGGATTTCTGACTCAGGTTTCTCCATTGTTGTACTACATTTTGGCAGACGGATTGGTATCTCCAAGTGCCTGTATGTATGGCTTCGGTCAGCACCGGAGTTTTGGTCCCAGTACCGTGCAAGGCTCTCGTGCAGCCCAGCACTGGCCGGAGTTTTGGTGATATGCTCTAGGTGGTGTAATCTTTCATATTCCCTGCGATCTCGTGCTCTAGGGGCAAAAAACCTCCCAATGCGCTCGAACGCCTTCACGATGGATGCCTAGTTGCCCGTTTTTAAAGAGGAAGACAAGTCCGAGTCCCCAAGAAGCACCAGTTCGTCCTCAACCGCCTCTCTCATATTCTCTACTACGAGATCAGCAGCCAAACTGATTACTCCCGTCCAGAAGAACCATGGTAGAAGAAGTTGATTGGGAAAACCCCGGCCGTAACCCTCTCGTTACCGCCAATCTCACTCTCCAGAGCTTTGAAGAATACATTGGACCGAACTGTACGGACGACTGCTCCGTTGCAGCTACCAAGTTCCTCGGCTATCTCCGGGGCACTCAAGACATTCTGAATCAGACGCACGGTGAGAAATGGGAGGAAGACTGGGACATACCCATCTATCAGCTTGACAACTTTATTTGGTATTGTACCGACGAGAACTTCCCCAATTACACCCTGGGCCAGGCCGCCGACTGGTTCACCAACAACGCGAATGAACGCTCTCGTCTGGATCATCTTGTCAACCATACCACCAATGCGTGCCCCACGGAGTTCTGCAAGTCGCTGATATGGGAAGGAAATCCGGACGTTTCTGGCATCGGGGTGAGTAAAACTAAAGCGTCCTTGTTTCCTGCCACGGTAGCAACCTGAAGCGTCCATCTTACGCGGAAATTCTGCAGGTAAATGTTGCGTTCGTGGTCCAAGCCGTTCTCGCCAGTTTGTTTCTGCTCTTCTACATCGGCTTTTACATTACAGATATAGTGCATTTAAACTCAGAACAAGCCTACCCCGAGCAAGGCAACCGCAGCCCCGCGGACTCTCAACATGATACCCCTCAGCAACATGAACAGACCACCGCCCAGAAACCAACCAAGCTACTAGAACCCAACGCCCTCCGCGAAACAGCCGACCACTGCCTCGAAGTCTTCTGGTCCACCTGCTACGTCTTCGCCTTCACCTTCGTCATAGCCGCGCTCGTCATCAACATCGACAACACCAACCGCTCCGCCGGTCGGATCTACTCCGGCTACTTCGGCTACCTGGGCGCCCTCCATTCCATCGCCGTGCTGATCTGTCTCTGGCCGTGGTTCCCCGGGCGGCACAAGTACCCGGCGCTGACCTTCTCCGGCCTGCTCGTGCTCCTCTGCATGATGGCGGCCGTCAGCATCACCTTCTTCCACGAGGCCAAGCTGACCGCCAAAAAAACCACGTTCGAAACCAAGTGCCTGGAAGCGGGGCGGTCGACCCACTACGTCCAGTATCTGGTCAAGTACACGCCTTACGCCGTCTTTGCGCTGATCCTCTTCTGGGGCGGCTCGTTGCTGGTCATCCGGATCCTAACCCCCAAGATGACCGATCAGGGGAAGTACACGGTCCTGACGCTGTATCTGGTTTTGACGGGGATCTTCGGCGGGTTCCTGGTCCTCACTAGCCTGATTCTTGTCTAGTTTCTCTTGGGTTCTTCATGTACCTCCGCCAAAGAGTGGCGGAACTGTCGGGGCCCTCGTACAAGGAGAATGAATGGGGCTTTAGTCAGGTCGCGGCTGTTGTTGCGTGGGTGCCCTTTCTGGGGCAGTTTTCTGTGATAGTCATCTGTAAGTGCCCTCTATCGAAGCTAGAATCCTCTCCATCTGCTTGAGCCGCTTGTGTCTTTGCTAACTATATACCGCCTCTCCAGGTGGACTCGCCAAACTCTTCTTTGTCGACGGGGCCAAAGAGCTGTTCAAACCCGTGCCCAAAGATCAGAGGGGGACAGCACGACTTCTGGCCCAGGCCCTCCACAACAAAAGACATAATCGGGAACAGCAGCATGGAAGCATGCCGGCGGAAGCGGTGCCACTGTCGTCAATCCAGAGCACCACCCATGACGAAGAAGCTGTTGGGACGACGTCGGCTGGGACTGGGAGTCATGTACAATGATACTGTAGGCACCACAGTCCGCCCTGTCGACGCGGAACCCAGTGGTGCGATGGGGTGTTCCAGACCAATATCGATCGAGTAGAAAGTAAAGCGAGGAATTTAAATCGGGTTGAGGCGATGGATGCTGCGTCGTTTTGCCGTCTTCACTCTCACTCTTGACTGATGAGTGGAAACGCTGGGATAAAGGATGACTCCGCCATTGAGGGCGATGAATCTAGCTGAGCTAAGAGAGAAAAGAGGGTCGGTAAAACAGAGAAGGCGGAGCATGGGAATGATTGGTAAATGGTAGGACAATGTCTGAGGCTTTGCACGAGGCATATGGATGACAACGCATGTACATAGAGATTCCTGCAAAAGCGTTGACTCTTATCATGCACTTTCAGCCGGCTCGATTGAATCGAAGCGCTGTGTAGTTATCCAGTCGTATCTACTTGAAGCACTGGATGGGGAAGTGACGATGCAGGGGGTAAGGGAAACGATTTGAGAAATGCTACTTCTTGAAAGCCGGGGAGGGAAAGCCGACGGTGCGGCGTTCGGTGCAGGAAGTCAAGAACAGGGTTACATGAGCGCCGGGTTAGGGTTACGTATGCTCCCAAAAAATTCGCCTGGTGCCCCCACCCGTCCAGCGAAGAGATGATGGAACTTCCCAAACCACAAAAAAAGTCACAACTCCATGGCATCATCAGAAACTGCCAAAAAGAGAAGATCACAAGCTTCTTCAGGCTATGCCCACAGCCAGAATCGAACTGACGACCTCATCATGTATTGTTGGTACTAGTGATGCGCTCTACCACTGAGCCATGCGGGCTTTGATGGTTATCCTGGCTTGGAAATTGGTCTTTTATCACTCATTCTCCACCCGGGGTTAAAAGACCAATTTCCAAGCCAGGATAACCATCAAAGCCCGCATGAAGTCACACTTGTGACAGGTTCCTTCTCCACGTCTGATCCATGACCATGATGCGGGCCGACGGTTGGGGATTGAGCCAACAGGTGATGCGTGTACCTCTCGCTCTCCGGGGCAGGGTTGAACCACTTCTGGTATTTGGTGTCTTTCGATACTGAGCCTAGACAGATCAGTTAACAAAGGGCCATATATGATCGACTGGTTGGCAAAACTCACGAAAGATAACCATGCCGATCTGGGCTACCAGTGGACCCCATGCGACGATAGCGACGATTTGACCAAAGCCCCATTCGTTCTCAGCGTATGACGGGCCCGCGAGACTCTCGACCTTGGTTCGAAGGTGGAAGAAAAAGCCGAGAGCGATCCAAACCAAGGCAAACGAGCAAATGACAAGAAGACCGCCTAGAATCCCGGTGATGATTTTGTACAATTTCCAGTTAGTGATTTTGCTTCTCCGTACATGTATGAACGAGAACGCGCCGCCCCAGAGAACAAAGAGTGCCAGGGTCCCGTAAGGGGTATACGTGACGAAGTTTTGTACGTAGGTTGTTGATTGTGCGGGGACCAAGGCCTGGTCCAGGTGCTCCCAATCTGGTACGTTCTTGAGGTCAAATCTGGTTTCTAGGCAGGCACTTTCGAAGGTCGTCTTGTCATCGGATTTCACCTCTTTGAGAAAGGTCATACTGACCCCAACCACAAGGCCCAACAGCACAGATACGCCCGAAAAAGTGAGGACCGGGTATCGATATCGTCCAGGGAACCAGGGCCACAGACATACAAGGACGGCTACGGAGAGGA
This sequence comes from Neurospora sp. LNF1-1, assembly GCA_009805225.1. Lineage (NCBI taxonomy): Eukaryota > Fungi > Ascomycota > Sordariomycetes > Sordariales > Sordariaceae > Neurospora > Neurospora sp. LNF1-1. The sequence goes on from RAOM01000098.1 coordinate 109,232, forward strand.
CGGTACCGAGATATCAGGATTGCCTTCCCATGTTAGGCCGTTGCAAAACTCATTGAAGCATCGAAAAGCGATAGCCAAATACATCCAGCCAATGTCGTTTTCTGCGTTCAGGGTGCGATAGAAGTACCAATCGATGATCTGGCCATTGGAAACGTGGTCTAGAAGCCCAGGCGCGGTACAGCTTCTCATGAGAGTGCTGAATTTTGAAATGGGCACATCGCCCTCATCCTTCAAATCAAAGCTCCCTTCGAGATAGCCAAGAAAATCGGCAGCCGGAGCGCAATGGCCTGTGCAGTTGTCCGGGATGTTGATGGCAATATGCAAAAAGGTCAAGTTGGCAAGGACCTCCGGCAGGTGGACTAGAGAGTTAAACTTTGGATCCGTATAGAAATCCATGGTTGATGAGGGAGGGGGGCCTTTTGAGTTGCAGAACACAAGAGAAGCAGGCGGGGAGAGAGCAGCTGGTGGACATGATCTTATAGACTGCCCATGGCCAGTCTGTCTATCATCGTGGCCACCCTGCAGCAGCATTCCGAACTCATCATCCTCTTGCTGAAGAACGATAGGTATGGTGGCGCCATGTTACACGCAAGTCCATCCCGGCCCCCACGAGAACTCTGGCCGCAGTCAGCACCGTATGGGGCTGCGATTTCTGTGTCTGCTATTGGAGGGTGCAGGAGTGCGGTACGTGATCAGGGATACAGCAATGTATCTAGCCGACATAGGTGATATATCAGGCGAGTTTCAAAGGCAGCCATGTCGTCGATTGTGATGAGGAGCGCTTGCCAACCAACTTCGACCCGGTTGCTTGATGATTGAAGTGGATGCCTGACGCGGAGAAGGAATGAGTTCGAATTGCGCAGGACAGGTACCTCTCCTGAGGCCGTGAGGACTGATCATGGGCTCATGGTTCCTGTCGACCTGTCGTTCTTGTCTGAGGCTGGAACCATGGTGGCGGACGTCGAAGGATCGCGGACCAACAGTCGCATCAATAATAGCCTACCGGCTGCTGTGGGCGGGACATGGTGGTGTTGGCAAGGCTGTGCACGAGAACGGAAGAGGGACAGAGGATGGAGAAGACGGAAGCAAGGAGGGGACAAAAAGGTCACTGTCGGGATGAAAGGCGGGGGAAGTCTGGACTCTGGATGGGAATAGAGGAAATTGCCTGCCGGGATTGGATACCTTACTGTTTCAACATCGTTCGTAGCCGGCAGGCAGATTCCGCTGGCAATCAGTGCGACAGACTGCCTGCCGGACGCAGTTGTTCAGGCGCTGTACTTGGGTCAGGTACTGGCAGGGAACAGGCCCGGAACTGAGTCAAAAGCAAAAAGTCACAATTCCTCAGTGCGGTGCGCCGTGCCCCTCCAACCCGATTCCCCTCCACCCTCGTCCCGTCTCCGACTGGTTTTGATCGCCGACTTGTCCTCGACTCTCCCACCCGTAGCGGCATGCTGTTTTTGATCCGACGAGGCACAGAGTCGATACCAATTGCACGCGCCAGCCGTTCCATCGGATCACTCTTGATTCGCACCACCACTGCCAACCCGGTCGCCAAAAATAATACCCCGCGCCAATTCTCGACTTCTTTGCGCCAGCGCCAGCACCTCGCTGCCGACACCGACGACACCACCGACACCATGGCCGACAACACCAAGGACACCAAGGAGGACATCAAGGCGCCCAAGCCGGCTGCCAACCTTCAGATCAAGACCCCCAAGGGCACCCGCGACTGGCACGGCCCGGACATGCTCCTCCGTGAGCAGCTCTTGTATGCGCTTCCCGCCGCATTTGCCATCCCATGACGACTTGTTTCCGTTCTTGTTGTTGACTATTTTGTTTTCACCAAACCACAGCCAGTCTGTTAGCGACGTCTTCAAGCGCCACGGCGGCACTCCCCTCGACACTCCCGTCTTCGAGCTCAGGGAAATTCTTGCCGGCAGTATGTCTCGACACCTACAATAATCTACCCGACCGAACTCGTCCGTACCAAGATTAACTAACGCTTAACCCCAGAGTATGGCGAGGACTCCAAGCTCATCTACGACCTCCAGGACCAGGGTGGCGAGCTCTGCTCCCTGCGCTACGATCTTACCGTCCCCTTTGCCCGCTGGCTCGCCATGACCAGCACCCAGCAGGTCAAGCGCTACCACATCGCAAAGGTCTACCGTCGCGACCAGCCCGCCATTGCCCGCGGTCGCATGCGCGAGTTCCACCAGTGCGATTTCGACATTGCCGGTGTCTACGACCCCATGATCCCCGACGCCGAGATTCTGCGCATCATCGTCGAGGTCTTTGACGCCCTCAAGCTCGGCATCACCATCAAGCTCAACCACCGCAAGATCCTCGACGGTCTGTTCGCCGTCGCCGGCGTCCCCGCCGAAAAGATCCGCACCATCAGCTCCGCCGTCGACAAGCTCGACAAGATGCCCTGGGCCGACGTCAAGAAGGAGATGGTGGAGGAGAAGGGCTTGCCCGAGGAGGTTGCCGACAAGATCGGCGTCTACGTGCAGAACGCCGGCAACATCACCGACATAATAAACTACATCAAGGCCGACGCCGACCTGCCCACCAACGACGACATCAAGGCGGGTATCCACGACATGGAGCTGCTCGCCGCCTACCTCGAGGCCCTCGAGGTCACCGACAAGGTCTCGTTCGACCTCTCGCTCGCCCGCGGTCTCGACTACTACACCGGCCTGATCTTCGAGGTCATCAACAAGCCCGAGCCCGTGGCCGACGGCGACAAGAAGAAGAAGAGCAAGAAGGACGACCCGGCCAGCCAGGTTGGCTCTATCGCTGCCGGTGGCCGCTACGACAACCTCGTCGGCATGTACGGCAAGAAGCAGATCCCTTGCGTGGGTATCTCGTTCGGTATCGACCGTATCTTCACCATCCTCAAGGCCCGGGGCGAGAACGACATCAAGAAGCGCGAGGTGGACGTGTTCGTCATGGCCTTTGGTGGTGGTAAGGACTTTGACGGTCTCCTTGTTGAGCGCATGAAGATTGCCAGGCAACTATGGAACGCCGGCATCCGCGCCGAATACATGGCCAAGGCCAAGCCTAAACTGCAAGCTCAGTTCAAGGCTGCCGAGGGTACTCCTCTGGGTGTCATCCTGGGTGAGGACGAGCTCAAGGCTGGTCAGGTCAGGTTGAAGAAGCTTGATCAGGGTCAGGGCCAGAAGGATGAGGGAAATCTGGTTCCTATTGAGAGCTTGGCTGAGGAGGTAAAGAAGCTGTTGCTATAGATGTGTGGCCATTTTTGTGTGAAATAAAATAGATTCCCCAGGTACTGAGCGGGTGTTTTGGTTATTCTCTATTTTTCTCTCAATTTTTGGTATGATTGTGTCTTGTGATAATGTACAGCTAACGGTTCTTCGCATTGATGCCCCCTATGTACACACTTTTCTCACTTCAGCCCATCTAAGGAGCATTAACCCCAACCCTCGCCTTCACCGGCACCAACCCCCACGTCCTCCAAAACTCTCTCGAATCATACGCCCTCCCCATAAGCTCCATACTCCTCGGCAGCGCCTGCACCCCTTCCTCCTCCATCAACCACAAACCCATCAGTCAACATCCACCTCTGCCCCTTTCCATGCTCCTCCCACTTCTTCTCTCCCCCTTCCTTGTCATCTTCACAAGCCGTGATAATCTTATAAACAGCCCTAGCAATATCCACCCCATGGATCAAATGCAAACTCGTTTTGTGTCTCATCGCCTCCTTCGAGTAAGCAACCCTGCTCACCCAGTTGCGCGGATCCCGTGCGCCGCCCCACAGTCCAGAGAGCGAGAGGACCATGCCGTCTACTACTGACGAAAAACGCAGTTCGTCTTCGGCGATGGCGCGCGGGTCGGTGGTCAGGTAGGGGGAGTGGCGGGTTGTGAAGTGGAAGGGTTTTTTAGTGGTTTCTGTCGAAGGGGGTTGTTGCTGCTCCTGCTGCGCAGCAGCCGCTTCTTCAGCCTCGGCTTTAGCTCTAGCCTCCCTTTCAGCCCGTTCAGCCTCCCGCCCCTTATCCCCATGTCTCTTCCTCCGTCCACCATCTACTTGCCAAACCCCCGTACTCCCCAGTTGAATAAACCTGTACTTTTTCTGTTTGTCCCCGCCGCGGCGAGGGTGCGTTGCTTCGTATGTTTCCGTAAGCCATTTACTTTGACCTTCGCCCGTCAAGGGAAAGGTGATGAGGATGTACCTCGCGCGCGGCAGGTTCGCGACGGGGCCAGGGTCCTTGGATTCCGGGTCGAAGCGGAACGGGATGGTGTCGATGCCGCAGACCGGTCGGCCGGTGGTGGTGGTTGCTGCGAAGGTCAGTGAGTCGTGGTGTTGTTGGAGGAGGGGGATGACGAAGGTGGCGGTCCAGCCGGCGCCGAGGATGAGGAGGTCTACGCCTTCCATTTTTGTTGTTTCTGGTTAGGTATTTTGGGATGAGGGTTGGGTTTGGTTTTGTTTGACAATGTGATGGAAGAGTTCGTGGATTTGTGGTGATGGGAGATAAGGAGGCCGGAGGTTGATGTTTTGTAGGCGGACGAGGGGATGGATGTTCAGATTGGCGGGGTCATTTATTTATGGTTTTCCTATTTTGGCTTAGCATGTCCGATGACATCGCTCGGCCGGTGGCTGCCGCGATCGGGCGGGGTGGAGTGCATCTTTCGGCATGCAGCGACGGGCCGGGAGAGTCGGACGGACCGGCAACGGATGCGGGCGAGGATGGAGCAAAATGTTTGTGACGAGTGCATGCGTCAGCATTGGGAGACTGATGCGTGAACAGATATCGCGCTACATTATTTGTGGTTTGGATTATCTCACTGTTTTCCATCAGAGTGTTTTGCAACCATTTCCAGTTGCATTGTTATTACCTTGTATCAACTCCAGCAAACCAGCATATTTCCTCGCGACTAGACTATACTTTGTAACACCAAAAGTCCACGCGTCCAAGTCGATGTGCATCGCAGCGAGGGAAGAGCAGAAAATGCAAAAAAAGACAAAATAACTGCAGAGGTGATGAGCGAAACAAAATGTGAACGAAAAAATCACAAAAAATAGAAGCTGACCCCAACCCGATTTGAACGGATAACCTTTCGATCTGGAGTCGAACGCGCTACCGTTGCGCCATGAGGCCTTGTTGAAGATAAGCGCTAAACTTTCTTCTCAAGTACAGCACATTCACCCGCTCACCGAAGTGAAGCAGAGATCGCCCTTTCATTCCTGACTGCACCCATCCCATGAGACACTCGATGAAAACACTCGACACAGCAAAGTATTTCACAGATGAATGTGCAGAGTACTACTGGATGGCCTCGAGGATAAGTTTATTTGCTTGCTCAAACTTGTTATTGTTCTTCTTTGCTTTGCTAGGGACTCCCTGAAAATGGTCGTTCCGAGCACCTCTTTTAGTGGGTTTTGCTCCCTTTGTCCCTCCATTATCTCGACATTTATTCGCCCCAAAATCCTCACGATACCATATGCCTTCGTTAACCCGTAACACGACACAAATAATACTTACAATACATCTCCTGCTGAAATGCTTGTCAAATCCTGGTGAAAACACCCTTCCCTTCCGGTTAAAAAACTTGGCGCACATACGGGTATGGCTACAAATATCGGGACCTCTCCTATCCTCAATTGTCTTCCTCCTCAACGTAAGCCTTCAACTTTGGAGCAATCGCCAAGATGTCAGGCCACGCTTTCAGGCCGGCTGCAGTCAACTCCCACTCCCTCTCTGACTCGCTCTCCATCATCTTTTGACAGGCCATTGCTTTCAAACCTGACAAGGACTCAGTCTTCTTGAGTGACTCGAGGTTCTTCTCAACTACAGCTTCCGAGTTGGTCTTGGGGTCCTCGGGCCACCACGTCCTTCTTGAGTCATCTTGAGAATAGCTGTAGCGCTCCCACAGCCTGTTTTTGTGTTGACTGATTGCGAACTCTATCGTCCAAGGATAGAGGTTGTCGCCCTTCTCCGATGAATGCCTGGCCAACATTTCCTTGTGCTCTGTAGAGCTTAGCAAGTCGACGCAGCAGACACTCGACTCGATGGGAGGACGCCCGCCACGGTAGAGGATCAGATATCTGCTCAGGACAAATTATCTGTCTGACGGGGTGCGCTTCGCAAGGATTGGACAATCGTCCAGCACGTGTGAAGCATCGTTGCACAGCACGCAGACTTTGATCGTCCCGCTAACCGGATCCCATGGGCCGATACAACGGGATGCCGTATGGTCATCCCCTCCGCAGTTGGCACATGCAGCACCCCGCGAAGACTTGATATGCCGAGGTTGTTCCAGGGAAAAGGCCAAGTGTATTCCCCTTTATTTCGGACCAACATACTCTTTTACTTTCTGGCTCTGTGCACTTCCGTTGCGATTATCTGTGGGTTCGGTCTTGGCGATCTTGGAAACTTTCTTGGGCCGACCATTGGGAACCTCCTCTTGGTTCTTGGCAGAACCCTGGGTATTTTGCTGTCCCTTGTGGAACGCGTCCAGGTCTCGCTTGCGGTTCATCGTCGTAGAGCAATGATGGCTAGACCTTTGTGTGAGAGCTGAATGTGTTGTGAAGATGCCATTGTCCGTCGACCTGTTTAAGCCAAAATACTCCAGGGAAATGCCTCGGATCGGTCAAAAGAGGGCAGACCTACATCAAGCCTGGGTTCTCAGCTGCCCGGGCAGCTACCGTGCTCTTCCAAGATTCGGACTCGCGGGGCATAGATTTTTGGAGAGTGAGCGGACAGAATCGCGTAGTCCTAGTCCGCGACGATCAGGCGCGGAAGCGACAGACTTTGTCCTCGGTGCTGATTTAACGGTGAATGAACCAGAGTTGGAATGGTGAGTGGTTGATGTTCGCTTTCCCCGGGCAGTGGAACGCGAGATCCAGTCAAGCTTAAGTGAGGAAGTCTCGTCGGGTAGGTCTCGTCATTGTGTGGCACCTGGTTGGCAAGTGGCGGCAATCGAGAGATAAGGTAGCTCTTTCCCCGTTTGAAGTCTCCAATCGCTTCGGGTCATAACTGCCCTCAGAAGCGATCAGGCAATCGTACCTGCTCTTAATGGCGGGCTCAGACGTGCAATTCAGTGGCTCACTTTCTTCCATACCGTCACGGCACTCCTTCCTTCGCTGCTGAATTTCCCTACGAGGGGTACCAGCATCGAACCTCGCCTTTTTGGTTTCGCTTCTCCAACCAACACCTGATTTCGTTTCTTCAGTAAGCAACAATTCCAATTCTTGCCGACAGCTTCACCCAAGGATCTCCCGCGAAAGTCAACAACCAATCCCTACTGTCGGCCATCGGTCCACTCCCAACAATGTCGGTTCCAAATGCCTCGAAGGCATTACCAGCCCGATCTTTAGCTCCCCTTGTCTGCCCTAATCAGGAGCGACACAGTGAAGTTGTCTCCAAGCTCCTGGCAAAGAACGACAGACTGGATCCGGATGGCGTTGAAGCTCTCTTCGACCTCGCTAGGAATGCGACAATCCGACAGCTGCTGGCTCTAAACAAGGCACCGCCCGCTATGTCGGAATCATACCTCTCCTGGCTGGCCGATAAGATGGTCTGGACACGCTTTGGTATGTGAACAACCCACAGCCGAGTCTCTCATCTCCTTCCTTGTTTCTGTGTTCTAATACTCGGATGCTGATGGCGTATGCGACAACAGTTCGTGACGAGCCATTTCCCTTTGAGGAACCGCAGCTGTCTCCCGGTCTCTTCTTGCGCCCATCGGTAGAGTATGCCACCGCTCTCCTCAGCCATAAGTCAAAGCAAAGAGAAATGGTGCTCCAAGCTGCTCCCGGAAGCACAACCGAGCCGGGTCCGAAATGGCGGTTTGAGAAGTTCGGGTCTCCAATCCAGCGGATAAAGCTCATGAGGGATGTCTTGCACCGGGACTCGTGGCCTGCTATCACCAAGACAAGACATCTGACGATCAGGAATCCCTTTGGCCTCACACTTCACTGTAGCATGTGGAACAACAATGTCGGCCAGCTCAAAAGGATTCTGCCTGGTCCACAGACACTTCCTGCTGTACTCTGCCCCTGGGGTCGTGATTCACCCTTGCGGCTGGAGGTTACTAGCTCGGCTTTAGCTCGTGGCTTCTTGGATCTTGTCTTACTGCTTGATAGCGAATCAACCGAACGCATCTGCGGCGCTGTAGCTGAGCAGTTTATATCAGGATACATGTTCCTGCTCAAATGGTACCTCAACATTTGTTGCCCAGCTCAGGGTGAGCACCCGGTCGGCGTCAATCTGTATGCTGCCGTTATATATCAGCGGGAGAAGGCGTTCGGTCACCCGTACGATGAAGCCTACAGCTGGGTAGACAATCCGCTCGATCTCAAAATTATGCTTGAGCAACTTGCCCGTGCAGAAACTTTGCTATGGCTGAATTGGCAGAAAGTAGCCGAGACCGCCTACTCGACGTCAGAGATAAGCAAGGCGAATACATTCGAGGCGGCAAAAGCAGCCATATACAAAGCCGCTGACTGCAGATTCATGTCGAGGATCAAGAGAGAGCACGCCCTGCTACTGCTTCACGAGATCTGGCAGCGCAGGGGTTCGTTCCTCGATCGGTTCGAAATAGAGAAAGAGTACGATCGTCTCGTTACCGACTACCTCCTTCCGGACGTCGTCTCCATACTTGACAACTTCTTTGACATCGGCGAAATGCCAGAGAAGATGCGTGAGTGGGCAGCAGCAAATCCGTTCGATATCAAACGAAAGGATACGGAGCAATTGTGCGAGCTTATGTGGAGGGCATGGAGGCAGCGCATGGCGGGCTTTGAGGCGAAACAAAAGAAGGTTCTCTTTATGTATCAAGTGCAACATGCTCGGAAGATGTACCGAGAATATCTCGCTGAGCTCAAGCTTTGTGGCAAGGGGGTGGATGAGTTGAAAGAGTCTGTTTGCAAGAACGAAGCACGATTCTTTCTGTCGGAAGAACTTCGTTTGCAGTTGGCGCTTGACGAGTACGAGAAGCAGCTTGAGGCTCCAGCACTTGATGTGTGCCAAAATGAGGGCGAGGAGAAGATCGAGGCTTCCCAGAATGACGAGCAGGAGAAAGATGCCGAGCGGGAGCACAATGACGACGGGTCCGCGCCCCCTGAGTTCAGATTGCATACACTGTAGGGTTCTGAGAAGGGAGAGATGACATCCACTGACGGTGTTCTGGCTGAGAAAGATTCGAGAAATCCCGCTTCCACCAACTCCCAAGCGGCCTCGATGTACCGGGTAGTAGTAGTATGTAATGTAGACCTGGACATGTTTCAATCCTTCCCTTGACTTGTGGACCATTTCTAACCTAACCCACCAATATATCAGTCACTAGCAGAGTAGCAGGTAAGAAGGGAATATCGCGGATATTGGAGTCTGCGAACGTGCTCTCCAAGAAGACTCGCGTTTTCGCAACAAAGAGTCGACATTGAAACAGCTTTTGCGTCCAGTCAAGGACACCATGATAAATAAGATGACAAGAGATTCTCTTTGTTCAATCAATCAATCAATCAAGTCAATCGACCAAGCTGCCCAAAAACCACCCGCAAAATTACTCCATCAGCAAAGATACACTCACACAGACAAGAGCTGATATGGAAGGATAGGACATCGGAGACACCCGAGCGCCCCCGGTCCCGTCTGTCCGCCACATGCCGGGCGTACCTAGTGCAAAAGACTCGAACAGGAGTCTACCGCGTCGTGTACAGGGCTTAGGCCAAGCCTCATTGATACGGTAGGTACCCAAATCGACCAATCACCTCGTCTCATCATCTTGATTCGGGCAAGCTGGCGGGGCCGAACGGTGTCGGGTTGGCTGGGTTGCTTATCTCTATCCAACAACGATGTTGTAAGGTAGGCTCTCTTTCTGGCCGAATTAACTGATTTGTTAGCTCGTTAGCAACCCTTCCAGGTTTGTCCTGCTCTGTCACTGTCAATCTGCGACTTCATCCGCCTTCGGCCGAGGAGCTTGAGCTAGGTAGGCAAGGAGCTGAACGGAGTAGGGCAGGGTAGCCTAGCGTTTTGACGAGAGGTTCTCCATTCGGTACTTCTCCTCGTTTTGCCCCTTTTGGGTTCCGTTTATGATTCAATGGTTTGGAGACGGAGGCTCAGAGAGGATTACATAGGCGAGGAGACGGGAGTGGTCGAAGAGGTGAAAGGGGTGCCCTTCCAACCACTCATGCCACGCGATCCGTTACCGTAATGTATGCGCCTCCGTCTGCAAAAGGCGTGGGGGGCACATTGGGCGCATTGCGGGGAAAACCACCCTCGGGATTTTTGGGACTTTGGAGTTACCTCGGGACTGGACTAGCAGGAAGCAAAGCTTCAAAGCTGAAAGAGGGCCGAGACCGTTGTTGTTCTTGTTGCCAAATGACCTTTGGGTTGACGAAGCTGTCGAAGGAGCCGTCCGAGTGGCGAGAGCGGTATCGGCCGTGGACGGCGGGATATCGTGAGATTTCCTACGGTTCTGATGAATGGGAAAGCTGAAAATTTGGGGAGCTCAACGCCATCTCGGCACCCTCAGACAAGACGAGGCGAGATGAAAAGTATCGTTACACGCGTGAGTTAGATCCCGCGACTTTGGAAGAAGGGCATGCAGGGACCTGGCGACATCCCCATGGTCCAATGCAGCAGACGACCCCAGAGATCTTCTTTGACCTCATCACCGTTGCAACCGGCAAAGTCCATGTTCCCAAACGACGGACCCAAGGCAACGTGGTGTGGGCAATAGGCGAGAGTCGAGAAGGCTCCGAGCGTAATGATTGCCGGACTCAATCCGTCGGGTCGGCTGGGTCCGGGCGCATTCGAGGGTGCAGCATTGGTGAGAAGCAGGAATTAGGTAAAGCAGGTCAATCGATATCAATGTGATATCACTTGCTAACGCCGTCCCTATCAGCGGCCGGTGTTAGCGTTGGTGTTTAGCGTGTCGGGGGATTGCTTATCTGGGGGCGCCCACTTGGGGCTATCAGATGCATGGCACTGACGGCATGGGGAGGGGCATGGCGGGTGGGCAGTGGAGCCGCCGCCGATAAGATCTCTCTTGGGGAAATTCTTGGGGAAGAACTTCCTCTTGGCACCCGTAGGAGCGGATACTCGACAAAAGTATTTTACGCAGCCAGGGCGGCGAGAGAATCTTCGTCCTCCTTTCGAAGTTCGGGGGGGCACCGCGCCAGTCTGGACGCAATTGTTGGTTGCCCCCCCTCGGCCATCTGACAGTCAATCAAGAACGATATATCACCATCCCGGTGCCGCATTCCAGTCATCCTCAATTCTTAGTTCATCTCATTGTTGTTAGTCGCCGTCTCCAATTGGCTCACCAGAAGTCATCCTATATCACCACCATCAACCACCATCACCATCATTCCCATCGACAAATAACCCCTTCCGACAACCCATTGAGACTTTATTTAAGTCTCACAAACCGCAGCCATGGATGAGGACCAGGGTCCCTCCCAAATCGCTCCTCATGCGATACCAAAGAGAACCATCGGCGACCGAGTGACTGGCTTCACACGAACCCTCGCCCACACCTTTCTCACCAAGGATGGATGGCTAGGCGACTATGACTATGGCTTTCTCTTCAGGCCCAACCTGCCCTTCATGAGAAAGATCAACAAGCCCGCCATCTTCTTCGGCCTCAACGACAGGATGCCCGTCCTCCTCGCTCTCATCCTCGGTTTCCAGCACTCTCTCGCCATGTTGGCTGGCATCATCACTCCCCCCATCATTCTTGCCGGAGGAGCTGGTGCCAACTTCACCGCTGAACACTCGCAATACCTCGTCTCGAGCGCCCTCATCGTCTCCGGCCTGCTGTCCTGCATCCAAATAGCCCGGTTCCGTATCCTGAAGACGCCCTACTACATCGGCACCGGTCTGATCTCCGTCGTCGGTATCTCCTTCGCCATCATCCCCGTCGCCATCGGTGGCTTTAACCAGATGTACGCCAACGGCATGTGCCCCACCGCCCAAGACGGCACTCGCCTGCCCTGCCCCGACGGCTACGGAGCCATCCTCGGCACAGCTGCCGTCTGCGCCTTGCTCGAAGTCCTGCTCTCCTTCCTGCCGCCTAAGTACATGCTGCGCATGTTCCCGCCCATCGTCACCGGCCCCACCGTCATGCTCATCGGCATCAGCCTGATCCAGTCCGGCTTCCAGAACTGGGCCGGCGGTTCTGGCTCTTGCGCTGCTGCCAACCCCCTCCCCGAGTACATGGTATGCCCCAACGTCGGCGCCCCTCACGCTCTCCCCTGGGGCTCGGCCGAGTATTTGGGTCTCGGCTTCCTCGTGTTTGTCACCATCATCCTCTGCGAGCGTTTCGGCTCCCCCATCATGAAGTCCACCAGCGTCATTCTCGGTCTGCTTGTCGGCTGCATCGTCGCTGCTGCCTGCGGCTACTTTGATCGCACCGGCATCGATGCCGCTCCCGTCGCCTCCTTTATGTGGGTGCATACCTTCAAGCTCACGGTGTACGGTCCACTCGTATTACCATTGCTAGCAGTCTACCTTGTCTGCGCCTGCGAGGCCGTCGGTGACATAACTGCCACCTGCGATGTCTCCCGCCTGGAGGTTGAGGGTGAGATCTACGAGAGCCGTGTTCAGGGCGGTGTGTTGGCGGACGGTATTAACGGTATCCTCGCCGCTCTCTGCACCATCACGCCCATGACCACCTTTGCTCAGAACAACGGTGTCATTGCCTTGACCAGATGCGCCAACAGAACCGCTGGCTTCTGCTGCTGCTTCTTCCTCATCATCATGGGCATCTTCTCAAAGTTCGCCGCTTCCCTCGTCGCCATCCCCGCCTCCGTCATCGGCGGCATGACCACCTTCCTCTTCACCTCCGTCGCCGTCTCGGGAATCGCCATTATCGCCCGCGGCGTGCCCTTCAACCGCCGCAACCGCTTCGTCCTGACCGCCGGTCTGGCCCTCGGCTACGGCGCCACGCTGGTCCCCACCTACTTCGCCACCTTCTTCACCTACAAGGGCGACAACAAGTCGCTCCAGGGTTTCCTGGACGCCATTGAGCTCATCATGGAGACCGGCTTCGCCGTCACCGCGCTGTTCACCATGTTCTTGAACCTGGTGATTCCCTATGAGTTTGAGGATATCGATGAGCAGAGCGTCGAGGGAATGCCTACCGGCGTGGCGCTTTCCAAGGAGGGCGCGGCCGCGGGTGTGGTGGCGGAGAAGGGAAGCTTTAGTGCGAGCGGGGTGGGTAGTGATGATATTAGGCCGGTGGAGAGCGGACCGGAGAAAACGGTTAAGGAGGCTTGAGTCGTTCGTTAGCTCTGTGGGTATGGGTTTGTTTGCATGACAAAAAGGGGTTCCTTTAACAGGACTTTTGTGGGTTGTCTGGGTTTGGGTTTCTTGTCTTTTTTCTATCTTTCTTTGTTGCTGAAATATGCCATTTAAATGATCTTTAATTTAGGATGGGATGGATCGACGGGATGGTTGGGTGGGTAGATTGTGTATGATGGACGGACATAGATACCACTGGGGACTCCGGCACTGAAAGACGTGTCACTCCTGGATTTGAGACATAGCCAGGAGGGAGGATTTGTAAGGTACGATGGGTCGGTTCTCGAGAACGAACGACGGATGCGTTAATGTTGTACATGTATAGAATGGGAAGGGAAAGAAATGGTGGCTGATTCGACGCGGCAGTCCACGTATGAACATAAGAAGAGATGAACTCAATCGTCCTGGAACATGTCTTGATATGTGACGGTGGCTAATCGACTGAGTTCTTCTTCACAGGTGTAAGTGATTCAAATTGTCCGCTTCATTACACAAAGGTATCCGGGCCTGTTGCTCAAATCTCAATTAACATGAATTGAACTCCATTAGAAACCTGGCGTTGGAGGTTGCCAACAGGCCTGAAATAAGATGGCACAAAAATACCCTACCAGCACGAAAGTGTTACTCTTGACACGGAAGAAGCTCGTAAACAATTGAAATAGAAGTGCATGGTTGTTGAAGATATCTAGATGACAATCCTACATTTGCTCACTGACTGACGCCTGCAAAGCAACTGACATATCTCCCAGCAAGTGTTTTGAGGGGGTTCCTAGTCATCAAAAAAAGAAAAGTTGACATCCGACAAAAAGTCAAAAAGTGTGGACAATACCGGATTCGAACCGGTGACCTTTCACAAAGGCGCATTTGTTGGAATGCGAAGCGAAAATCATACCCCTAGACCAATTGCCCCTTGGAAGTTACGAGTACCTTCAAAAAAAGTCCCTATAAATGCCAAGCGTTTAGCAGTTCCGTGCTGACATTCGCGGGAGTCGGGACACCACCACTTCCTGTCTCCTGTCTCTGGTCTGGACCACCAATAACACAGTGGTAGGTAAATAGGCACTGGATGGGGGACTTGTCGGCGATTTTGTCATTTGTTAAGTAATGATCTGAGATTGATACGTCGCATTTGAGCTACTGTTCACAAGACTGGGGGGGACAGGTGTTGTGAAGATGCTGAGTGTGAATGTGACTGGATGTCCTATAACTTCAACGCGGTTAAGCCTACCTGGTCCACATTATAACCTCTGCCAGGTAGGTAAGATTGAGTTGAAAGAATCTCATAGAAGAAATAAAGTACATAAAACCGACTAACTCACTAAATACGTTAACACAGAACATAACATGTTGCCCATTGCGCCCTAAATCCATACTCCCTCCTAATGCTCGATGGGCTCTTGCAAAACCCCCCTAAAATCGAGAGCTATTTCGAGTCGCTCCTATTCACATTTTATACCCTCCACGAAAACAGTCATGTCGAATGCGAGACTACAAAGAGACCTGAAGTGCCATCCAGCAGCATTCCAAGGGAGTTCACCACTCCCTATGAGAGAGTCAAGCCAAGTAAGGTAGGTAAGGTAACAAGCATCCTGCCTGCCCCCTTTCGAGGTTCCATCACCCCGGCCGGCACACCGTCAACTCCAAAACACCCCTGCCTCCCTCCCCTAAGCTGAAGCCAACGGCTCAATTATACCCAATCAACCGATTCCCACCAACCATCCCATGAATATTGCTCTGCACCTGTTCAAACCGCATAGCGCCGCACTTCTCGCTCTCAAGATGGTTGATAATAGCAGCCAGGGTCTTGAAGTCCTGGCGGCAGTTGCGGTTGGGGCAGTGGTACAGGTTTTGTTGGTGAGCTGGCGAATTCAAATGCTGATTCAACCCATGGGACGTCCCGAACCCCTTGTGACACAGATAACACTCCCACTGGCGCCCGTTCCAGGCCCGGTCGGTGCAGTTGTACGTGGTTTGGGAGGTACCCTCCCAGTCGATGAGTTTCTTGGAGATTAAGCTGCTCGGGTCTTTGGACCGGACGAACTTGTAGATGGAATCGCGGTTCAGGGAGGGGGCGTTCCGGCAGCTGCCGCTTTCTAGGTGGTGGGTCATGCCTGTCGCCGTGGTGTAGCTATTGGCGCAGAAGGGGCAGTTGATTTCTTGGCCGCGGTGGGTGCGGGAGTTGAGGTGCTGGGGGGTGGGAGTTAGTCTGGGTTTTGGGTTTTGAACCTTGGGGTTTGGTGCCAATTGCCAAGTATTTTGATCATGGATAAGATAACATACCTGCTTAATGTTACTGATGCTCTGGAAGTGACGGTCACACTCTTTGCACCATAGATGAGCCTCAACCTCGTGCTTGGTGAGGTCCTCCTCGCTAAAATAACCATCGCAGAGATGGCACTCGTAGGGAATGTGACCCCTGGTCCTCACATGGTTCAGGAAATTTTGTTTGTTGCTGAAGGCTGAGCTGCAGAGGAGGCACCCGAACCATCATGGCTAGGCGAATGATACTCATAATCGCAGTGGTCGTCGAGTTCATGCTCATCGTAAAAGCCAGCGGGACAGTCTCCGCATCGATATACCTTGCGATAGGCAACCATGTTGATAGTGTTGGAGGTATCTCACGGGCTATCCTGAGGAAAAGAAGGGAAGGGTGAAGTTTGCGGTCGAAATGATCGGTGCCGGTCTATCTACCAAAGGTTCCAAAATATGGAGGAAACGTCAAAGAGAAAAACAACGAGGGCCTTGACCCTTTAGACGTCGTGACCTAATAAGCGCCCACCCCCCACAGTTGTGACGAACGGCAGTTCTGATCTGCCTAAATGAGATAGCTGAAGGTGATAACTATCAGAAGTCGTTCGGTGAAGCCAAAGGGTTCACAACAAGTATGGTAGCGTTATACTAGTCTCGGTGATARTGATCAATTGACTACTGTCGAACTATCTGACAATCTGAGTTCTCCAGTCGTCCCTTTATACCTTGAGTACCTGTCTTAATTCCTGCATCTTCGAGTGTTTGCTCACTCATAGTGTTGGCTCACCGTGAGCACCGGCTCACTGGTGAGCCCCTCCTCGTAGTGAGCACTCCTCATGCGCCCTCCGGTTCAATCCTGGTCCTGAGGTTACACAGTCTATCTTGGGCGGGGCTGCCGGGTCCCGAMGGCTTGGGCGRCCCCTGTGTCGCTTAAGTTCGTAACAACAGTGGCCCACCCCCTAGAATTAAGATATCTTTAATGTATCTATAACCACGCAACTTTTCTGACAACTTTTAACTTGGTAATGTTTATATGCCTTTTACCGTCCTGGCTACACTTTTTTCCCTTTATAAGTAGGTAATTGTACTATAAAACTATCTTATATCTTTTATTATTAAAAAATTAATATTAAATGTTTAAATATTATAAATATGTTGTATTAAATAGTAAATTTATAATCTAGGTCCTCTTTGGCATTACTTTAATATCTACTAAAGTTAATTTAAATAGGCCTTAACGTTGTGAAGATTTTAATAAAAATTTAAATTTTGCTAGTTAATGTTACGAACTTAAGCGACACAGGGGYCGCCCAAGCCKTCGGGACCCGRCAGCCCCGCCCAAGGTGACCAGTGCAACCCTCAGGAACTAGGAAAGGCGCATAAGCCTGCACGGGCTCACTGTATGCAGGTGCTCACGGTGAGCAGGTG
>RAOM01000099.1:0-124855 GCA_009805225.1 Neurospora sp. LNF1-1
GGGGGGGGGGGAGGGGGGGGGGGGGGGGGGGGGGGGGGGGGGGGGGGGGGGGGGAAGCCCAGCTTATGTACCCGAGGATCTCGTAGCCGGCCGTGGTTCCTGTTGGCCACTCTGGCTCTGGATTCCTTCCTTGTGTCTGTATCTTCTTTCCTGTACTTGGCTGTCTTCCTCAGTGCTGTCCTCCTTCGATTGTGATTTGTAAATAGCTTCCTCTTTCCCAGATGTGCAACCTGCACCCCGTGCCGTTCGGTCCTGACATCTGAACGGAACAAGAATTACTCTTGGATGGCAAGAAGAGTGAAGACTAGGTAGGTAAATGTAATTCGCGAGTTCCTGATGGGGGGGTGGCTTGTTGTTGTCCCTCACGAACGACTTTGATAGCACGGAAATTGGACACTGCCAGGCACACCACTAGCACCGTAACTGCGATTTGAGTTATCGTTTGGTACATCAATATTTTGGAGAAGGCGCATTACAAAATCAGTAATGTTATTTCTTCGTCGTGACAAGACGTGATTGTCAAACGCTCCTTCCGTAGAGTCACCAGGTGGGGTGGGGACCGCCTGGGACGCCTTGTCCTAACAGTGCAATAGCGGCACTATAGAGGTATTGAAAGGCTTGAACCCCTCCTTCCATGCAACTTCCGCTTCCTTCTTTCTTCCCCTTTTTTGTTTCCTCCCAACATTTACCCGCCTTGATTTGTTCCCTCCAATCTTTCAATCAATCCGTACTATGCTCTTGCTGTCCGCATCTTTTGCACATTACTACGGCGGGGTTGTATTGTCACCCTGTTGGGAGCACCAGGCGTCTCGCACGGCACATCAGACAACACAGTGATTGAGCAGCGTGTTAGTGCTATCCCACTATCTCTCACACCGCACAATGAAACAGTCTTGCTGATAAGATTCCATCTCGGATTTCTAGCTCCATCATCGTCAACACGCGCGACGTATTCCACGACCGTGACATCATTCCACGCGATTATAATTCTTCCCTTTACGTTAGTTGTCCCCGGGCGCGCCTGCCACATGAACACCTGCCACATGAACACCTCTCCAACGCTGCCGCTTTGCCTGTTGGCCGCCGTGCCGCTCGGCGTGAACCAACTAACTGGCCTTTCGCGCGGACATGGAGACAAAGATCAAAGGCACTTGCTGACTCCATAAATGACAGGCTCCTGAGCCTGGGTAGAACGTATACAACACTCGCGGTCCTGGCGCAGCCTATACTCTATTCTCCACGACCACTACCCGCTCTACGACTGCTAGGACCAAAGCGCGGGGTATGAAGCCTCAGCCATATCGCCCTTATCGCGAACACTTGAAGTTGCTGGAAAACTTGCCAGAGGTGGAGGGACTGAGGGGGAGATGTTGCAGTTCGAGTTTTGGCCGTCGACGTTCGTTCAACAGATCAAGATTGAACCTGATGAGAGTACTTTTGATGGGAGTAACGACGTTGAAGTTGTGAGGGAAACAAAGAGGCGGAGGATGGTATGAAACGTAAAGGCAATTTGTGGGCGGGAGAAGTTGTTTGGGTTGGAGTTTATTATGGTGTTGCTATGTCTTTTTCCTTGTCTTCCCTTTGCTACGCATACAAGAGCTCATTATTGATGGTTCTTTCTCGCCATAAAGCCGTGTACGAAAAACATCCGTCTTTGATGTTGTTGCAGGCGGTGAAAAGAAGAATTGGGATAAAACGAACAGGAAATCGAATATGTCGATGGAGAAGCGTCCTTTCCCCCTGGAATGCACTGGCTGACAGCGCTGATTAGAAGGAACCTGTGCCCTGGCCGTTTGCTTTTCCCGTCTTTCTTCCAACGCATTAAGCCACTTACTTCTCTCAAATTGCAAGATCAATCTTAAACATCCACAAGGAGGGCTTTTCTGGCTGTGCTTGAACCAGTCCACAACCTCTGTGACTCTGTCCACAGATGCCCAACGTCTTGTTAGCACCCGCCGAGAGGTGCGCGCAAATGGGCAGTGCTTTGCGCCGGTAGCAGGGGCAGCTTCCACAGCTAAAAGCACCGCCGCACCTGATCTACTCGCCAACCTCCGTCACTCCCTGCACTGCCACAGCTTCACGCACAGAAGTCCCAGTCACTATCCCCATAACTGTCATCATGATCGCTCCCCTCTTCCTCGTCCTCGTCCTCGTCCTCCTCCTCCTCCTCCTCGTCATCCTCCTCCCCCTCGTCATCGTTGTCATCATCATCATCATCATATACTTCATCTTCTCCCTCCGCTACCTTCTCCACCTCCTCCTTGCTGAACTCCCAGTAGGGCAAACGATTATCATCGAACTCATCTTCTCCATCTCCCAACTCGTCCTCTCCCAACTCTTCCGCCGCTTCTTCTTCCAATCTTGCCTTCCGGATATCAAACGCTCTAGTAAGCGCCAGCAGAGCAATCTCTACCATTTCTTGGGCTTCCTCATTGGTGATACCCGGCCGAGGTGGGAGCATTTTGAACTCGAGGACCTTGCCAGGGGTCAGTTCTTCTCTCAAAGCCACAAGCAGTGCCTCACTAAGATACAGGCCTTCCCTAGTCCACATGGGCTTCACACGAAACTTGTCGAGAATTACCCGACGCTTAGCCTCGCCGTTTTTACCACACCGCCACACCGCCTTGAGCACAGAAAGCACAAAAGCAAAGAAGAGCAACCGCGTGCTTGGACGATGCTTGGCACCCGGCCGGAAGTGCAATTGCTTTCCGTCTAGTTCTCGAACTGTTGTTGTTGTTGTTGTTGTTGTTGTCCATGTCCTTGGATCGTTCCTACTAGGCTGGGACCCCCGGGGTACGAAGGGCGCATCCAGAAAATATTCCGCCTTTTCGTCCATGACCATCCACTTGTATTCTCTTGGCTCATTTTTTCCCCATTCGGCCAACGCCTCGGGCCTCTCATACGCCTCGTCGTCGTCGATGTTTGGGACAATCGCTAGGGCCCCGTAGTCAAGGGCTTGCGCGACTTGGTGGGGGAGGACAAGGCCGTTGTCAGGGGAGAGGAGGTCTGGCGGCGGGGTGCGCTGGAATAGTGCGGTTATTGTTTCGTGGCCTAGCTTGTGTGGCACAATCTGTACCGCGACCATGGAGCAAGGATCTTGATATGTGCCGGTGGCGGGATCGAAGATGAAGTTGAGGTAGCAAGTGTATGGCTCGACCCTGTACATGGCGGCTTCGTATGCGGTGAGGAGAGACTCTCTGAACTTCACACGTTCTGCCCGGGTGGTCATTTCGCCTCTTCCCAGGTTCATGTCTTCTGTGGCAACCCCGAGGTAATTGGTCGCCAGTAAAACAAAGTCTCTCGAAATCACGCCCCCGCGCGCGATCCTGTCGGCTTGTATCTGGTATAGCTGCTTCTCGAGGCTAGCCGCCTTCATTCTCCCCGTAATGTTCTCGGTCCAGCGTAGCCGGTCGTCCTCGTCCGGATCATTATCCGGATCGAGCAATTGGCGTGCCAATTGGCGTGCCTCCAAGTACTTGGTCTCCGCTTCGAGGGCCTTGGTCTTGCAGCCCGCGAGCTCGGCCGCAGTTTTCCAAAACTTGGGATCGCTGACGCTGAGGTACTTGAGCTTGTCCCTAATCTTCTCCATTCGTATACATGTAGACTTTGCCATGTTGTATTCGGGAAGTAAGTGGAACTCCTCGGATTCTGTGCGAACCCGTTCGCGGAAGAGGAATTTGAGGGTTTCCGGGATGGTCGATAACGACATGGTCAACGTTTATATAATGCTTGGAGTGATGACTGATAGTTCTTTGGAGGAAGTAAGTAGCAGTGTGCTGGGTTGGTATTGTCTAATTCTGGTTTGGTTGTTAGGTTTATTCTCCCAGCAATGGAGCTGTGGTGCAGTACCTACCTCAGTGACCCTCGTAGTGGGTGAAGGATGACTCTGCGGTGCAAAACAGGTGGCGGGGCGAACAATGGCTATGGTGGCGGGAGTTGGTTGGATGTAAGTTATGGTGGCCTCAACAAAGAGGAAAGAATGGAGATAGAAGGGAAAGATATAGTAGGTGCCTAGATGTAGCAATAAGGTGCTTTCGAGTGACTGGGTTGGGAGAAAATAAGAAATGGAGTTTGGATAGAGAATAAGTACTTTAACTTTCTAGGTTGCGTGAAAAATAAATTCAATGTACATACGCCGATGTCCGTTGCATTTATTTCCCAATATTTTATAGATTGCATTTTCCGGATGTGCATTTTCCCTATTGCGTCCTGCAACACTCGAAGTAAGGGGAGGATGCGTGTATTTCCGTACCGTATAAACTCTGGCGGTTTTAATTTCAGCTACCAAGGAAATTAGGCATAATCTGCAAGCATACCTACTGCAACATTCATGCCCGCTAACGGGAGAATCGCTAACAAATGCTAGGCTTTGTCACTATGTCCGAAGTCACAGTTGGATCACCGGAGTGGAAAAAGAGCGAGCGTGGGCACCGGTCTTATAGCTCGCCAGCTATTTCGTAATGTCGAGCACGAGAAAGTGTTGGCAAGAAGAGTGTCTATTGTGTATATGGAACGTCGTGTTCATGTTGTCGATCATCGAGTTCGGACGAAACGAAGTCGTTCAGCGCGCTTAGATGTGCCGCTATCTGGATTGGCGTTGCAGCCCACGCACAAGGGCGAGTGCAGGAGGAAGCGATACTGCGTAGGTTCAGGAGACGGAAGGCGTTGTTGTTGGTTGCGAGAAAGATGTCAAGGCAAAGATGGAACCCAAGGGCAGCTCTTTCCCGTCTGCATGTCAAACGCAGGTACAGGAAATAAGATATGCGTTTAACACCAAAGTCGCGGACATGCCGCGACCGGCTGATAGTGCTTTAACAGATGATATCACAGCATCATCCGCGTGCAGCACAACACCTGAGCACAGTTCTCAGCGGGCAATCGCTTAAACTTTTCCTCGTCACGATATTAACGCGGCAAAATACACGAGACCAAAAGGTATTCAACATCAGTTAATTGCACCGCCCGCGCAACCGCAAGCATCAGACAACTATATACAAGAATGCGAGTCGATCCAAGAACCAACATGCGCCAAACGAGCCGCTTCCCGTTCCGTCCGCAAGAGCCAACAGACTGAACGCAAACAGCCGAGCGAGCACATTCAGGCCTTAGAATTACCCTCAGTCCATCCCTTGACCTTCAAGCTAACGATTGCGTCCTTCCAGTCCCGCCTCAAAACTGCGCGAAATCGATCCCTCGACAAGTCACCCGCCACTCGCTCACGGACTCGAAGCCCGCTTACAAGCACTGCGAGTACCACTGGTTAGAAGCCTGGCAGGTCGAGCCAGACTGGCAGCAATTCGCACCACTCCATCCCTGGCCACCACACTGTCCCCACTTAGCCGCGCAGTTACCGCTTCCATTGCCAGGGTTGGCGGGGGCAGTAGTAGTGCCCGGGTTCGAGGGGGTAGTGCCGTCGCCGCCGCCGCCGCCGCCGCCGCTGCTGGCGCCGACATTGATGGTGCTGCTGCCGGAGGAGAAGTAGCCCTCAGTCGCAACAATCTGGTAGTTGTGGGTGCCGAGCTGAAGACCGGACTTGGTCCAGGCGTCGAAGTGGTTCTTCATGTTGACGGAGCCGCCGGTGCGCTTCTGCTGGCGGACGGACCAGTACTGGTAGAAGGTGGCGGTGCCGTCGATGGAGGGCTGGTTGACGCGCTGGGTGCGGTAGATGTCGTAGACGCTGCCGTCGGTGGTGACGGACCCGAGACGGGTGGCGCCCGTGCTGGGGTTGTAGGTGCCGAAGTTCTCGACGACGTAGTACTCGACGAGCGGGTTGCGGGTCCAGCCGTAGACGGAGAGGTACGAGTTGCCGTTGGGGGAGTATGTGCCGGTGTAGTTGATGGTGCTACAATTGACAGGGGGAGGGGAGAGTGTTAGTTGAGCGAACCCGCGAGGAAAGGGAAATGGAGGAGGAAGAGACATACCGATCAGTACCGGGCATCCATCCCTTACCACCGACCCAGTTGCCGTTGCCGGACCACTTGGCACTGTACTGGCCGCCAGCCTCGTTGGTGTACTGGATGCTGCCCTGGCCGTCGGTCCAGAAGGAGAAGTAGTAGCCGTTGTGAGTGCCTGTGGCCGACTGGGTGTAGGTCTGGCGTTTGAAGAGGCTGCCCTGGCCGGGGAGCTCGCCGGGGAGGGCGAAGACGGCAGAGATGGCCGTCGAGGCGGCGAGGAGGATGGAGGAGAAAGCAACCATTTTGATGTCTCGACCTTAGACTGGAGATTTCAGAGTAGTGCTGAGGATGAGGACCAGAATTTGAGTGATGACCCCGGGGAGGTTACCCAGGGGTTATATACCTTTCGTCACCGCTGTTGAGTCTAAGGATATGATGGATCGCCTTATGGTGGTTCCACGGTAAAAGCTTCCGTTACGTCGACACAGTCGCATTGTTTCCTGGAAATGAGCGAGGTTTGAAGGTTCGTGCCCCCTTGGGCTTGGCTCGCTTGGCTGAGGTTCGGTGGTGTGGTGTTGCAACCCCCTGTTCTTGGATTTCATGGGGAAGCCGATTTTAGCACACCGCGATGTAACCATCCGGAGACCTCGAAGCGCCATGCGATCTTGGTTTGATACAGACCGCTTGAATCCTTGATATTGAGTGATCGGATAAGTAGAGGTCGCCAAGTTCCCTTTTTTGCGGAGTGATGGACTCGTCTTGCCAGTAGCAAGCCCAACGGGTTCAACCATCTCCATATTCCGGCCCATTTCTTCCCTCGCTATGCGGAGATGCTGGCCGAATAATTGCTGTTGACAACCTCTACTATTTACCCATAGGTGAATTAGCAGAATCTGGGCTTGCTAAGCTCAGAAGCTAGATGTATCTATCAGACTTTTCCCGATGGCCTTATTCCCAACGGGTTTGGTGTCTTCTGATGTGTCACGATAGCGGCGAGGCCGAACATGATCTTCAACTCAGCGGAGAAAGTATCAATGCTGTCGATCTGGCTTCTCCTCAGTCTTTGCCCCCCTAAAGAGTGATCCGAGACAATGGGACTCGACGATATTGTTTCCTGCACCAAAAATCCGGTTATCTCATTACCTCAACGCATCATCAGCCTTGCCCAAAGTGACTACAAAGAAACAGTGGTTGTCAACCGAGCTAGAGCCTCCAAGCAATAGCGGAGCATCACATACCACCCCCCAGCACCGGTTGAATTGCGGGGAAGCTCAAGCCCGCAAGCTTCAGGCAAGACAGCACCACAAATGCCGATTAACCCGGCGGCTAAATAGTTTTCAATGCGACTAAACATCGTCCAAGACCACCGTTAACGTCTGGTCCCTATGTATCTGAGGTTGTTCTTACGCTTCTGAGCCTTCTGTAGGGCTCTTGGCAGAGTGGTCCTAGCCAGCTTGTGACTTACTGAACTGGCCGAAATAGGAAAATCGCGGTAGAGGAAGACCGAAAAACTTCTGGAACGGGACAGCAGAACGTCCTTTTGGTCGCCTTTTGGGCGCCGTTAGCAGGATGATGGGAGGCAATGGTCATCGGGGCTAGAACGGTTTTGCACACGGGCATGCGGCCGGCATCAAGCACAAAAGCTGGAGACCTGAGACCGGACCGGACTGGAGCCTGGACCTGGTGTGAGTATGTGAGGGAAAGAGCAATAGAGTCTGGGAGTCTGGGGAGAAGGAACGATGTCCGTCATGGATCATGGAATGTTCTTCTACGCTCTGTCGACATGGAGCGAAGGACCCTTTCTCTGGAATCTGAATTCTCCCTGGCGGGTAAATTGGTCTTGGGTAGCATTTGGGACTAACATCAGGAACCGTGTCGAACCCAAACCGTGATTTTGAGAAATTGTCAGTGCTGATCAAGATACAAAGCATGAGGTTGAGAGCTCCTGCCATCTTGGCGTTGACCCAATGTCATTTGCTCGCAGGTTTGTCTTGAAAGGAAAGAGCAACGGCCACGATCCGAATGTAAGCGCTCCTATCATCGGATAGGTGCATGAACTCCTTCCTTTCATCAACATCGGTTCCGCCACCACCAGATCTACCTGCCTGTATCACCACTCCTCCAAGCTCTAATCTCTCATGAAACCGCCACCTTCAACTTGATCAGCCATTTCTCTCGTCAAAACCTCCTCCTAGGTTCCTCGCCAAAACTTGCCTTCGTCAAATCTTTCCCTCGGCCAAACATTCCCTCTCATGACCTCCCCGCTCATGGTCTTTCCCTTCTCCTCCCTCCAACCATGTGGTTAAAACATCTTCAGACCTGCGGTAAAGCCTTTGATGACCACCATCATTGCCCCAAGGTCTCTCGCCCTGTGCAGCCCTCCGTCTACCTATGACCGAGATGAAGGACAAACAAAAACGCCACCCTCCTCATCCTCATCCTCAGTCACAGCCTCTCAGGAATCATGCCTACCTGACACATCCTGTAGAACTCCAAACCTTGGTCTTTAGACGTTGAGGTTGACAGTGAACGCCCTTCGTCCCTTCATTA
The DNA here is from genome assembly GCA_009805225.1 of Neurospora sp. LNF1-1. Classification (NCBI taxonomy): domain Eukaryota; kingdom Fungi; phylum Ascomycota; class Sordariomycetes; order Sordariales; family Sordariaceae; genus Neurospora; species Neurospora sp. LNF1-1. The sequence goes on from RAOM01000099.1 coordinate 8,445, forward strand.
TCGCCATCGCCTTAGAATCTGCCAAACAACCGTCGGTCAGCTCCTCCTCACCACCAAAACACCCATCCTCTCTCCAACTCGTTACCACGCCATCACTCCCTCACAACTTTGCCTTCCCGCTCTTCCCATCCAACTCCACCACATTCCTCCCCTTCCCTTCCTTCTCTTTTCCCTGCAATTCTTTCACCATATCGGGCCACCTACGATACGCGTCCCCCTCAGCATCAAACCCCAACAACCACTCCTCCCTCAGCAACCAAATCCTTTCCGGAACCTTCCACGCACCCTCAGGCCCGTCCCAATCCGCCTTATGCCACCTTTCTCTAGTCTTCGGCCCCATCGCTTGGGCTTTGTGCACTCTTTCGTACCTCAGCTTTTCGTAGGCTTTCAGTGCTGTCGATACCACCTTCTCCTTTGCCATCTCCCCCGTTTTGCTACTGCGGTAGGCAAGTTCCAAGCACGTGGCCACGACGGTACCGTCTTCGATACTTTGACTTGCGCCTTGGATGGACGTCGGTAGAAAGGGGTGCGCGGCGTCTCCGATGAGCGCTATCCTCCCCTTTGGACTGACAAAGGTAGGCAACGGCTCACGGTAGACAAGTTTGTGGTCGATCAGCCTCCCCGGCGGCGTAGCTTTTACCAATTCTCTGACCACGGGACACCATCCCTCCAGGTAAGTCAGAGCTTCTTCGGGCTTACCGGGAAACTGCCACGATTCTTCAATGTTGCCGTCATCGATGTGGGTGAACACCCAGTTTATTTCGCTGCCGCCCTTGATACTGGAGACAAGGAAGTGAATATTGGGCCCAATGAATCCTTCGTGCTGATCCCCATTTTCCACCAGATGTTTGGTCACGGGGTTCTTTGCGATAACGGGCGCAGAGGGGAACCAAGCCCTGTACACCGCGTACCCCGAGCTCTTGGGCTGTTCGTCTTCCTCCAGCCCAAGTACCAACTTCCTCCCTCTTGACCGTACTCCCTCAGCAGCCAGAACTGCATCAGCCTTGACCTTCTCCGTCTTCCCATCCGGTCCCGTAATCACCACCCCCGCATGCGGCCCTTCTCCCTTGGTCTCATCCCCATTACTCTCACTCTCAAAGTAATCCGTAACCCTCACCCCCCATCTCATCTGCACCCCCTCCTTCCTGGTCTTCACAAACTCATAAATCAACCGATGCAACTCCCCCCTATGTCCATTAATCCTCCTCCCCCACCCGTCCTCCTCCACAAAACTCTGCCTCGTTACAAACTTCCCCTGGTAATGGAACAGATCCAACCAGTTAGTCTGTCGGGAAATGGCTTCCATCTTCTGCGCGACAGACTCGCCATCGGGAAAGACCCATTTCTCAAAGGCGCGCGAGCCGTTGGGGTCGAAGGAGATGATGTCCCCGTACCGGGTTATTTCGTCGATGGAGGAGACTTTCTCGAAGAGTGTCACGCGGTGACCCTTGCGCTCGCACTCGATGGCGGCGGAGAGGCCGGCGAAGCCGGCGCCTACTATCAGGATGTGCAGGCCGGAGGGGGTCGTCATTGTGATGGATGTCGGGTGATGTGTTACAATGAGATGAAGGTTATCGCGAGGTCGTCGTCTGGCTAGGAATATTTGGCTTTGGTAGGTCTATTGTGTAGTTGCCCAGGTTTAGTAGGGTAATAAGTGCGCTGATATGGGTGGATTAAGGATGAAAGTTAGGAGGGATCAGACGATATTGGCCGACCTTTACTTTTGAACACCGAATTCTGGATGCTGAACCATATCGGCTCAAATGTGGTTGCCGTGGTTGATGACGACGGATGTATGAGAGAAAAGGCCACCAATGGGATACAGGCTGAACTGCCGACCCCACTCGTGAGCCGCGATATTGGGGTTGCAGATTGGAAGCATTGAGGATTCGTGAAGACCTGATTGGTCAACCAAATCTTCTGCATGCCTTTCTGTAGTGTGTAGTCAGTTGGCCGCTGTCCCATGTCAACGTCGGAAGGTTCTGCGGGGAACGGCAGCGGGGGTGACTATCAAAGAACGTCCTCGGTGCGATTCCAGACCTGACCAAGCTCAACGGTTATAATTCGCTATTCCTACCGTATCTTCGCGTCTCCCAAGCGAGCTGGCGATACAAAGCCGTTGCCGAGTCCATGACCGGGCCCGCCAATGCGACGAGGATCGTCCGGAGCAAGTGATGTAAGCAGGAGATCTCGGAGATTTCGTGCTCTGCCGGCGACGCAACAGGAGTGGAAGCAGACGCCGATCAGCTGTGAAACATATCTCTAGCCACGTTCTGATCGACAGAGCGGACGGGTGCTTCGGTGCCATGGACGGCGAATAGGCGACGACGATCGCTTTTCCAGATATGGCAACGAGCTGCTCGGCCCTGGGATGAACGCCATTACCACGGCAGATATAGCTATAACTTGCAATTCTGGCTGAAGACTTCATGCCAGGGTGACGATCGTGAATGGCTGAAGTGAGTGCCGAGTATAAATGAGACGGGCATCCCCGCACATTGCAATATCCCAATTGCTACTGGCAACTGGTAAATATGCCACGAGCCCGGCAGTTTGGATACTCATCCAAGATGCTGGGTATAAAATGGAGCGGGATGCTGGGTGCGAAGAGCATGGCGGTTTCACTTGAAACCCCAAAATAATACAGCACCAGCACTTTCGCTCCTCAACACTAAAACACCGGCGTCATGATGCTCCTCCTCTCCACCCTTTTCACGCTCGGCTCCCTGAGCTCAGTCGCCCTCGGGGCTCCCACAGCTCCCGCAGCCACCTGCGACCGCGACTTCCTCAAAACCCAAGCCGCCTCCTACGTCGCTGCGCAGAAAGCCGGCACGCCCTCCCTCCTCACCAACTCCTCCTCCTCCGGATCAACCATCACCTACACCCAAAACTTCAAGACCGCCACCCTCGCCTCCTCCATCCTCTCCACCCCTCTCCGAATCGACCACAACCGCAGCACCTACGACACCACCCAATGCGCCACCTACACCGAGCTCATCAGCACCGAAACCAATAAACAACACGTCATCGGCACGCAGCTCCGTTTCTCCCCCGCGGGCGACACCCTCTCCCTGTCCAAAATCGAAACCATCGTCACCTCCACCGGCGACTGGCTCTTCAACCCGTCTCAAACACTCAAGTACTCCTCCCAAGAATCCTCCCAGGGGCTCTGGGACGAGATCCCGCTCGCCAAGCGTGACACCCGCGCGGTCATCCAAGCGGCTGGCGACGCGTACTTGGATGTGTTCAATAACAAGAGCGTTAAAGTGCCGTGGGGAACGCCGTGCGCAAGACTGGAGGGCGGGAGTTATATCCAGCCTAGTTGCAATGTGGGCGTGCCGAGCGGGATCAAGAATGTGAATAGACGGTACGTGGTTGATGAGGTGTTGGGGACGGTGGATGTGTTCTTTGACTTTGCGGGGGCGGAGCCGGATAGTCATGAGTTTAGGGTGGAGGGGGGCAAGTTGAGGTTGGTGCATACTATGACTGTTATGAAGTAGGGAGGTCGGTGGTGACTGGTGTTTGGTGTAGTTAGAGGCTCTTGGGACGGAAGAGTTCAGTTGGCAGAGAAGAAGCTAGGATGTTGGCTTGGGCACGGCAGGAAATCGGACGAAATTGATAACTGCAGGTGTGAACTGGCAAAGCTTCAGATAGTGATTATAATCAGCGTGAGTTCTAGCGATTGGAAAGGATTTGAACCTTGTTGCTTTGTTGGCGCGTTGTTAGCTGGCGCATTGTCAACAACAAACATGAAGACACCACGACACCACGAGTGAATGGAAGCACGAACAGAAGCGTGGCATCGTGGAGGAGGTTTGTGTCGCGATGGGCGTGGCCGCTACTGCTAACAACCAGCCAAGGTAGTTGGTGCGGTGAATACGAAGGCAAAGAGGGCCAGGTCTGCAATTTGGGAATAGCTTCATGCTTTGGGATTCGTGGGGGGAAAGCGACGAATGGAAAAGAGGTGAAGATTCGAGACACTAGCGAATGACTAGCCCAGATAGGCTGAGCTAAAAGGAGCGACGCATCCGAAGCGCGGAGTGTGAAAGCGGTCAGGGACTGCAGATGCACTGAAAATGGACACTGCAATAAGGAATATGACGTCATTGTGGTATCCCCCCACCTGCCAACATTGGGGAAGAGAGCTGACCCACAAAAGAGCAGCTGCAGGACATCGCCGAATCCGAGGGCAAGAGGGGTCGTTTTGGTTTGTTCTTTCTTTCTGCTCTTCCCCTTTTGGAACTTTGTCTGGCAGTTTTGAAGGGTTGAAATTTCTTTTGATATGCACACGCAGTCTTCTACATTTTCCCTCGGTTTCCTCCGCTTTTTTTTCACACACGTCGCTCGCTTTTGGCGGCCAACAAAACCAAGTCACCACAACCAGAATGCCAATATCGATGCATTCGACCATTGGAAATGCGCAGCGACGATCGCCCTTAGATTCGGCTAAGATCCGGGACTAGTCCAAATGTGTCAGCAGATCCATGCAATCTCAATGGCAAATGCCGTTGACAGGAATCCGAAATACTGTAACATCTGTGCGGTCGACATCCGATGGCATTTTGACAGATTGACAGCACTTTTGACAGATTGACATTGACAGCTGAATGCATAATCAGACCGACAAAACCGAATCTAGAAGGGTCCATGTCTGTACAAGGTACCAGCGGTAGGGGCGTTGGCCGAGGTTAATCCGAGTGTTCCATGCGGCGGTGATTGTTGGCAAACAAAGGACGGGACAAGAGGAACTGTCATGATGACCGTCTCAGTCTGTCACAGTCAGTCACTGAATCATGGCAGTCAGTTTGCGGTGGTCGGCCCCTGATGATCCCCTCTCCCCCGCTTGCCGGTCTCTTCTGCTCTTCCAATTTGCCACGACTCTTAAAAACTGGTATTATCCGGGTATAACACCATGCTTAGTAGTACATTTTGCAGGATTCGTCGTTCAATCTTACGGTATTTGCCTGTCACTGTAACTGATTTTCAAGTTTACCATTCCATCGGTACCAGCCGTGACAGCGAGTTGACAGTGACAATCAGCGGGGGACAATCACAGTGGCAGCCAAGCACTGACCATTCATAGCTCGCGCCCAAAGTCCCGCAATCACGTTCATCGAGATCTCTTTTTTCCCTTTTCGCTTTCGCCGCCATAGAGGTACCGCCCTACCTCGAGTGTCTCTTTTCCCATCACCTTTCCCATACCTCTTACCTTACCACAAACGACCAAGACCAGTCTCTCGTTTTCACTTTTCCGTTTCCCGAGATTCCTCCTCCGCTCCGGCCGAGTCCTCTTATTTCCATTTTCTTCTCTTCCGAGACCCGACCCACCCCAACTTTATCTTCCCCTCTGACACTATTGACCAGTAGCCTGTACCTGCCTGGGAACGCTGCAAAAGTCAGGCCATCTCTGCTTTGCGCCCACCCGACTACTGTACGGTTAATAGACCGCCAGAGTCAGACAGCCGCCTACTGCACAAATCAGACCACTTTCGAGGTCCCTGATTGCTTGCAGCAAAGCAACTTGTCGCGGGTTGGCACCTTGGATCTCGAGATCGGCGCATCATCGACTCTAACACCATGGCCGACATGGCAAACACTCTGTTGAACATGGTCATTGACGGCCATGAGGATGGAAAAGATAAAGAATCCCATTCTGGCCCTGACACCAAAACTGACGACGCTGTCTCCGCCCCCGGACCCGACCATTCGGACAGTCTCCAGTCCCTGACTCGCGAACACTCCAACGACAACGACTCTCACACCACCCAGGTCATCGAGGATGACGCCGCCTGGAGTGTTGCCACCACGACGACAACACAGTCGTCCATCGACGACACCGTCACCCTCCAAAATCATGTCCCGCCTACCCACCCCTTCGCGGCTCCCGACATGAGCCTCATCTTCGACTTCTCTCCCGTCCCATTACTCCTCCTGTCCTCGTCGTGCTGCATCACCCGAGTCTCGAAACGCTTCTGCCAAGACTGGCACGTCACCGAAGAGGACTGCATCGGCAAGTTCCTCTTACCCTTTCTCGAGAGCCACATCCGCGAAACCGGCGCCAGCAAACCGAAACATATTGCCGAAGCCGTCGATGATGCCGTCGCCTCTCGAGCCGAGCGCACATCCAAGGCCATCACCGTCAAGAGCGCCTTCACCTGTCGCGCCCGCGTGATCCCCATCTTTCGAGATGCCGAGCTGGTCTCCATCTACCTCGAATGGCACGAGCGTCCGTCCTCCGATGTCCTCGACAATGAGCTAGTCCAACCGGGCCTATCCACCGATGAAGCCTTTCGCATTCTCGTACAAGCTCTTAAGGACTATGCCATCTTCCTCCTCGATACAAAAGGCCACATCGCGACATGGAATACAGGTGCGCAATTGCTCAAGGGCTATACTCGGGAGGAGATCATAGGCAAACACTTCTCCATTTTCTACGGCAAAGAAGACCTGGACATCAAGAAGCCAGACATGGAGCTTGACATCTGTCTGCGCGAAGGTCGTGTCGAAGATGAAGGCTGGCGCTACAAGAAGGACGGAACGCGCTTCTGGGCTAACGTCGTCATCACGGCGGTATACAAGAATGGTGTCCATGTCGGCTTTGGCAAGGTCACGCGCGACTTGACGGAGCGTAAGGCGTCCGAGTCCCGCCTGATTGCTGCCTACGAGGAGAGCGAGAAGCTCAAGTCCGACTTCCTCGCCAACATGAGCCACGAGATCCGTACCCCTATGCACGGTATGCTCTCGGCTTGCGCGTTGCTCCTCGACTCGCCTCTTACTGAGAGGCAGCGAGACATTGTCAACATCATGGACGAGTCGGGTCAGATATTGTTGCAGGTCATCAACGACATCCTCGACTATTCCAAGCTAGCGTCGGGCAGTTTCTCAGTAAGCTCCGATGTTGTCGGTGTCGCCAGCATCATCACGTCAGTGGTTCGCGGTGTCCAGACGACGTTACCGCCAGCAGTCCACTTCGAGCTCTTCCTCGCCCCCAACCTCCCCAAGTCCGTCCAAGGCGACCCCCTCCGTTACCGCCAAATCGTCCAAAACATCGTCGGCAACGCGGCCAAGTTCACCGACAAAGGCTACGTCCGCGTCAAAGCCTCAGTCCACTCCGAGGACAGCGACAGCTACACCCTCTTAACCGAAGTCATCGACACGGGTATCGGCATCCGCGAAGCCGCCTCCGCTTCGCTCTTCACCCCCTTCAGCCAATTCGACCTAACCACCACCAAGCGTTACAAGGGCACTGGTCTCGGCCTCTCCATCGCCAAATCCCTCGCCGAGCTCATGGGCGGCCGCATCGGCTACCGCCCCAACCCCGAACGTCACGGCTCCATCTTCTGGTTCACCGCACGCTTCAAGAAGATTAAGAGTCTCGAACAGATCCAAGACTGGAAGCACCAAATGGCCGCTAAAGACGGCTCGCCCATCTCGCCTGTTCAACCCGATGTCACGGTCCTTCAACAGCGTCTCGCCGCCGTCGCCAGCCGCAAGAACATCTTGCTCGTCGAAGACAACGTTATTAACCAAAAAGTGATGCTTGGCATGCTGCGCTCTCTTGGCTTTAAGAGCATCGACCTGGCAGCCGATGGCGCCGCGGCCGTGAAGATGGTCACCGGGAAACCAGTCGGGTATGATGTCGTGCTGATGGATATTAACATGCCTATCCTTGATGGACATGAAGCCTCGCAGAGAATCCGTGACGCTGGGGTGAAGGTGCCTATTATTGCTATGACTGCTTATGCCCTTAAAGGGGACCGTGAGAAGTGCTTAGAATACGGCATGAACGACTATGTCCCCAAGCCTGTCGACAGGAAGTTCCTGATCAAGGTATTGGCTACCTGGATCCTCGAAAAGGTCGACTACCGCAAGGCATATGACGATAGGTTGCAGCAGTTGAAGAGTTTTGATGAGAAGCTGCATCGGCTGAGTATGAGTGAGGGCGCGGCAGTGGCCGTAGCTAGGAGGGAGAGTGTAGATGGGGGGATAAAGCCCGGGATGGCGTTGGGAGGAGTGGAGGGGGGTGTGAAGGGGTGGGCTTCCCCATTCAGGGAGGGAGAGAAGGTACATAATGCAGGCGTGGTGCAGGGGACGTTTGAAGAGCCGGCGTGTGTGAGGATTCGGGAGCTGGTCGAAAGGACGGAAAGGCCCAAGGAGGGGCCACTGCCTAGTGATGATCAGGAAGGGCGACAAGAGCTACCCAATGGTGGTGGTGCGGAACCTATCCCTGCCGAGGAGGAGAAAAGGGATGTGTACGGCGGCGAGGTGAACCAACCGCCGCCGGTCAACGATGGGGAGATCAGTCCCAGGACTCCCGGTGTAGCGACCGATCAACCACCATTGGGAGGTGAAGGGGCCGATGTGTGAAGCGATAGAACCCGGAACGATCCGGTGAGACGATCAAGGGTCGTCGGAGGAGGACACGATGGAACGCATACATGGTACACAACGAATGCATATAGTAGGCGCAAGGCGAAGCGAGCGGGACTCGGGTGTGTGTTGCACAGGCCTGGCGTATCCAGGCGTATTCGAAGAACATAGGATTTTATTTGTTTATATTTCCAGGGATGGCGTTGATTTGGGATCTGTTGTTTAGTTTGGTATGTCAGTTATTGATGGTTGAACAAATGAAGCCCCAGAAGGTTGAAATAGCAACAAATGGCTTAGCGCAGGCTTGCTTTCTACTTTTATATATCATTGGTAACAAGCAAAGGGGAGAACGACCTGAATGGTAGAATGGCAGAGAAAAGCAAAATGTTTAATGAGCGGCGTCAGAGTTTTGACGTGTGAATTGATGGGTATGAATCTCCCAGGTCACAAAACACAATACACAAAGGAATGACAAACTTGATTATTTCTCGATGTCTTGATTGCCATCGCCGTATGTTAAACGTCGCTCCAAACTTTTGTCCTCTCCGGACGTGATTCCGGAGATCCATCCGTCCGATTCCCCACCCCGCCTCGGGCCGCTTGGGGTACAGCGGGACCGAAACTAGGCCGATCCGCCGGTGACAGGTTAAGTGGGGCCCGGAAATAGTGGGGCCGTAACCCGGAGCGGGCGTGGGCCCGGATGTGGACAGTCATCGCGGGCAAAGCCCCGGAGGTCTTTGTCGGAGATAGGTACTCAGCTACGAGGCGGATAAAGTCACAGCATCGAATCCAAAGGGGCCCCGCGAACTTCAATGTCGTATGTCTTCATGTCGTCCAACGACTACCTTATGAATATTAACAGGAACACTTCGAAATGCACTAGGAAAGGGGTGGAAAGTGTGCTCAAATGATGTGCTCTCATTTCGACTGTTTTTCGGCCATTTTGGAGGAGCTTTTGGCTCACGATATACATTCACATTGCTTAGTGTTCCGTCTGCTGGGTACGGGTAGCAACGACTCCCTCTGCTCTGCTCTAGTTTGGAAGCTCAAATTCAGAGCCTCGACTTTTCTAGAGGTAGGAAATAATACGAGAACTTGAAGAAATACCACTTGGAGATGAATCAGAAGAGAGGAATGCCGTCTATGGACTGACTCCCAAAGGTTCTGTGAAATTCTTTACTTCCGTCTCATCGGTATTATTATCCTTCAATGGTGATGCGTGAGATACCGTGACTTCGTCGGATCATACCTAGAAGTACATACTAACTTTATCCTTCCCGCTCTTGCTAACGTGCACGACAAAATACATTTCAGGCACTTGACTGTTCCATAGGAGAATGAAGGGAAAGAGAGATTTGATTCTTCCCCTATCGGTGGCTTCAATCAGAGTTCAGAGTCGACGTGGTCAACGTGAAAATACATAAACCGAACATGGACCAGATCAATCCAACACGGCTCACTTTGGTTGTTTAGAAAAGGCCGTTACAAAACTATAATATGTCTCGTAAGAACTTGGGAGATCATTTCGCACATGTGTCATACGGTCGAGTGTCAGAAGAGTGTCACATTCGCGACAATGGGCAGCAGAAAGAAGAACCAGGCGCAGCCAGCCGCCGAGCGCAGCACACGCAGCGCCAAGTCCACGTTGAAGCGCGAGCCAGGCATTCCTGCCATCGCCGCGAGCATCGACAACGCACAGAAGGCGGGCAAATGGCTGTTCCAGGGCCACGCCAAGTTTCACGCCGGTGACATCAGCGAAAACTCGTGCACCTTCGCCGAACCCGAACTCAAGGCTGACAGCGAGTTCTACAACTTCATGTCCATCGTGGACAAAGTCGAAGTCAGGAAGATCCTGGCGACTGTAACCACACCTGTCCACCCAGTCAAGCTGAGTCAGGTAAAATACTACAAGCACTACATAAACATCAAGAAGGCCTACACAGAGTGCGATATTACCCTCAGTACAGGTATCAACTTCGACGGGACTGACTTTCAAGTATCAAGGAGGATGACTTCTCCTCCTTTTGCTTTTATAATATCACCATATGTTCAGTTTGATAGTCAAATACCGTGATTTGTATTTGTAGGAAAACCTCGCCTCCATCCCAGCACCCAGCAAGCCACATCTACCCCGTCGCTTATATATACCAGCTATTACCCCTTCGTCCTCCATCCTAGCTAGGCCGTCTTGGGACCGTCGGAGGCTAGGCGTCTGTCATGTCTGCAAACAACCCCCCATCCTCATGGTAGCTCTTCAGGCCATGTGCCCGCATCTTTCTGGCGTTGCTACTCCATATCGTGGTTAGTGTCGTTAACCATCAATATTAACGCTGACGCTGGGGTTTTACCACTTGGACAGTACTTACAACATATTCGAGGGCGGCGATAATAGTATTGATATGGGATTCCTCCACTCCCTGGACCCTCAACCTCATTCGAATTGCCCAGAAGTACTACTGCTTGGTAGGGACCCATTTCATGTCGCACATTTTTTCTTGTCTAATGTTTGGCTGTCAGTTTGCGATTAGGATGGACGTTTACGTGTACGTGAAGGTAAGGTACCACTTACCTGGTAGCTGAGAGAGCGAGGGTTTGAAATAGTAGGTAGGCGATGGAAGGGAGAAGGCGGCAGGACTTGAATCTTGTTTTGAGTGTGGTGAGAGAAGGACGGGTACGTAGTGCACTGGAAGGATGAGCGTCGCGGTGGGAGAAGAAAAAGAAAGAAAGGAAGGAAAGGAAGAAAGGAAGGTACTACGTGTTGCTCCTCGGGCGCGGGGAAAGGAGAATCTTTCTACCGGTGGAGGGGTAGAATGAATCCAGTCGCGTCTCAAGAGGTACTCCGATGGGTGCCTGATAAAGTAAAGGATTTCATCCGGTCTAAACTCAGTGTCTCCTGTATCAACCTCGTTTGGACTGTGGCTGCCTAACGCGCGCCATCTCTGAAAAATTAGAAGCGTCACAGCTGACGACTGAACTATAAAGTGAGAGGAACGGGACGGCGAGGAACTAGAGAGATAAGAGGGCTTACGGTCCACAACTGCTTCGAGAAGGGGATGCCAGTCAATCTCGGAAAGGGTCATTCTCATACCGGGAAAGACCTCCTACACTGCGGCAGACTGGGCCGAGAGGCTCATAACTGCCTCTCTACTACTGCTTTGCGATTGGGGTCTATTCCGCATTGCTGTCAGCGACAGAGACTCCAAGTTTCTCTCAACTCTCTACCTCTAGAGGGCAGTCTTCACCAAGTTGAACGCCAAGTTGGCCTACACAACCGCATGGCACTCCCATTTGCAAGCCAACGGGAAAAAACGAGCGACGAAACCAGGGGGTCGAGTTAGCGATTCGTTACCACACGGCAGAAAAATTTGACATCCCGTGACCGGACATACTCCCGGCGGTACAACACAACATAAATAACTCACATGCATTGTCTACACAGTTGGGCATGGTACTCAACGAGTTAAGCGTCACAGCCGGAGACTTCAGTGTGTACGGATCCACAAGGCGAGGATGGATGAGTAGACGGCGGGCGGAGCCATTCTTGCTCTACAGGCGGCAGCTCGATGTAGAGACATTCCTCGGGCGAGGTGTTTATGTCCGCGTCGGTGGTGGTAGACCCTGGTGGGAATATTGGTTTCGTCACATAGGTTCCTGGTTGTCTTTCTTGGACAACAACCGCAAGCCATGTTTCCCAGACAAGCCATGTTTCTTATAAGGGGCAAGCGCTATAATATAGTGTCCTTGGATTTGGAGCTGGGTCGGGCCCGAAATTCAAAATTTCTCAAAGTCCTTCCTTCCCACCTTCCTTTCCACCTTCCTCCCCAAACGCCGCACTTCTCTTTTACTACTAGGAAAGACCAGTTTCAACGTCAGAAACAACCATTTGGCGTCGTGGCTAAGTGGTTATTGAAGTAGTTCTTCATTTCTTCGTGCTCGTGACCTTCTCCATTCGATTCTGCGTATCACTCGCAGCCAGTCCTTATGATGACGGAGCACCAGGCGAGGATAACATTCTGCTACTCTGTTGTTAAACATCCGTCAGTCGAATGACTTTAAGGTTGTGACAAAGGATAGACAGCAACCCACCAGATGCTTTAACGGAAGAATTTCATAACCCCAATCCTCTGGGTTCTCGACCAGTATCGTAGTGCGGCCATGAACCTCCAGAATCGCCTCGGCATAGTCCTTATCGATCTCTTAGACATCCACACGGAACGTAGCAGGGCCTCTGAAGATGTATCTGGTGTCTTCACCGGACTTTAATACATGGTTCTCCAATGCCGGTCCTCTCTTGGCCTGCTTAAGGCAGTCGATGAAGTGGGTTAACCAGGCGTCTTTGTCCGGATAGTTGGCAAATGCGTGAGCAAGGTCGGCCTCTCGCTCTGAGAAGGTTAGACGGAGCGTCTCGCTCGCGGGCGGTGAGGGATAAATTTTCGGTGGGCGGCATCGTGGGTGTTTGGAATTGCAGGGTAGGATGACAACCTAAGATAATGTGCTTTTCCAACATGAAGTAAGCGAGAGAACGCGGTAAACTTGTGCGAGGGGAAGACATTTATATATCTGACCATTCGCTAGCCTCATTATTAAGCTACCTAACAATTCTCTCGGCAAGCTTTCTAACGGAATGTTCCACAAGCAGATCGGCCGTTTGAAGATCCTGCCAACCCGCCCGATGCTACGAAGCGGACTCCCCGCTCCCTCTCGTCGGCTGGCAGCACGAGGTAGTCACAATCAATCCAGCCCTGGTTTGCTTGTTAGTTGGGTACAAAAAGCGCCCATTTCCACTCAAAGTGGAAAAGCATTCGGACTTCTAGCGGATGGGGGCCGCAGAGGACTGCCGTATTGTATCTTCCAGTCTTGAACATTGATCTCGAAGGAGACCGATAGAAGTATGAAAAATAGGCTTCTGTGGCGTATTAAGCACTGGTCATTGTCCGTCACTTCAAACGAAGACCAGTTTTCTCTTTAAGAAGACCAATGAGAGCTCCAGTCCTCCCCTGTTCAACCCATGGCCGAAGAACCAAACTAGCAAACAAACCAGTCGTGTATTCTATGTCACACACATTTGACCAACCGGGGAGAACCAAACCAAACAGCAAATGGTGCCATCGATGACAATTACGAGGTGGACTTGCCTTGAGGATTTGGGGATGGACAGGCAACGAACGAGCACTTGTCCGGATTCTAACACTTCAGACGTTCTTGCATATTTCATGTGCAGAGTTCCGGAGCCTGGAAAGATGACTCTCACGCCGACAATCACACTTCACGGGATGTTCCATGCTGATATTGTCAGTGGGGTTTGATTCTTCCTATTTGTAGCTCCCTTTGAGTGTTATCAAACAACGACGGGGCCTAACTAGGCTAACTCCCACTTCTTCCCATTTCCTTTGTGGCCATGATCAGCATATCAGTTCCATCATATCAGTTTGATCATCAGTTCCATCATCAAATTAGATCACCAAGTGTTCCACTCGTGAAGATCTGTGCTATGTGTTCCAGTCCGTTCACTTCGACACTCTGAATATGATTCTGGCCATCTTCCTTCAAAGTCTAGAGGTAGTCCTGTACTTCACCGGCTTCAGCTTGGCAGAATCCGACATGCTCATCCAGCCAACGCTCTTGTCGCCAACCGCCCTCTCATGCACTTTGCGGAGTCCCATCCGTGACAGCTTTCTGACAAGCTTCTGGTAGTGTTGCTCCATGTCGTTGTCAATCTCAATGTTGATGGTCAAGTCGGTGGTCTCGGGAATGTCGCTGTCATTGTTGATGGCCTTGTCGGCGGTCTTCTGAGTGCCGCTCTCGCTGGCGACGCAGCCGATGCTAGGATGGCACTTGTGCTGATGGGCGCGGGGGTAGAGCTCCGGTTGGGCATGGATCCTCTTCAAAGCGGTGACGACGGAGAGCTCCTCACCGGACTGCAGGTCTCTAGCCATTACTTTCTCGTGGAATCTGGCACGTCCCTCCTCCTCCTCTTTGGTGATACTATGCTGAGTGGCCGTGATAGATCCCATTGGTGCTACTGGTGCGATACGCGGTGTCAAAGCTACAGTAGCCATGGACGTAGGGGTTTGGAGGGACGGGAACATGTTTCCGGAAAACAGCTTCTCCATATTCTCCCACACCTGATTTCGGCCGTGCGTGATACCTTCGCCTTGCTGCTGACGTTTGTCTGCGGTTTCGCAGTCGTTCTTCATGGCATTCTTAGCGAGTTCTTGAAAGACGATGCCATCGCTGGGAGTGGAATGGGCCGTCTTCTGGTCGGCGAGGGGGGAAGATTCCCGGTGAGCTTGGATCAATTTGAGGGCGTGAACGGCGGGGAGCTCATCCACGGATTGCAGGCCTCCTGCCTTCAACCGGTCGGACAAACTGACGCGTCTCTCCACTTTGGTAGTGGTAGTGGTGTGGACGGACTTGGTTCTCGTGCTGGAAACCAACTTCGGCATTTTCTCCCACATTTCCAAGACCGTATCGCCTTCTTGGTGAAGTTTCTCGGTGTGGTTTTCATTCTTCATAGCTTTGTCGGCGGCGTCTTCGTGAATGCCGCTTGCGGTGAGAGTGGGATGGGGCTTTGGGTGAGCTCTGGGGTAGAGTTCCGGGTGGTCTTGGATCCATTTCATGGCGGCGACGATGGAGAGGTCGTGATCGGGATCCAGGCCTGCAGCGATCAACCGGTCGTGCAGTGTCACCTTTCTGGTAGTTTTGTCGGCCATGTTTCTGGGAACCGCCGTCTTCTCATCATTCTGCTTTTCGCCATCCGTAACAGCTTCGCCTTCCTGATGACGTTCCTCGCTGTCGCTGTCACTCGTCATGACTCTGACGGTATTGTCCTCGTCCTCCTTTTCAGCCCTCAACCAGTTGCGCACTCTCTCCTCTCCCTCCTCTTTGGAGGTGGGGTGGTCGGGCATGTTTCTGGGGCTCCGTGTCAGTTTGCGACCAGGATAGATGCGAAATACGAGATGAGGGATACATGATGAGGGACGTGTAATGAGGGATGAGCGATGAGTGATAGAGGGGTCTGGTATAGGGTGGTAATCGTGCGAAGGGAACTACAACCTACCTGCTTGGTGACGACTGACGAGGAGTTCAAGTTGTGAAGATGAAGATGCCCTGATGGAAACCAAACCGACAGTAAGACTTGGATCTGAATGTAGGGTGGCAAGTTTGGAAAGACGTTGCTGCACTGAAAATGGAAGATATACGTCGCGGTAAGGAGGAAAAGGAAGGAGCACTACGTCACTCGGAGAGTTCGGGGCAAGGAAGAAAGTGTATCCGAAATCAGTCACTTGCATCACTCCGATGGCAGGAACGCTATTACGCCACCTTGTGAATTCTGGTCTAAGCTCAGTTGCTGCTCCATCGTAATCGATATCAGGGCAGATTGCTGCCTCCTGCCTCCACAAGCTACGACTGCGAACTCCCCGCTTATGCTGCATTCGAGGTTGGGAAAGTGGACAGAGCGTCTGTGTCGACGGGAAAGGAAGGGGCTATCGCATTCGAGCTGGGTGATTTAGATGCCGGCCGCGATGGAGATGGAAGTGTGGAGGAGGAGGACAAGGAAAGAGCGGTGGCGGTCTGATCTGCGTAAGGTAGTTGACTGCGACCCAGAGTCCAAGACAACTACAAGCCGTTGAGTCGCTGCCCATATACCCCGAATCGATCCTTCCATTTTTCATTTCACCTGGGCCAAGACGGTTTCTTCCCTCCACACCACTACAGGTACTTTCTTCCCATCAGATCCAGCTGTAGACTCCTTTCGGGTCCATCTTTTGGCGTCTCGAGTCTCGACCACACCACCCGTAACCTTTAGCGGTCACCCCACTGCTACCTGTACCTCCAATTTCAGTCCACGTCAATTGTAGTCTATCCGCCGCCCAAGATGTCATCGGACAACCACCAAACACCGAAGGATAAAAAGGCATTCGATGAAGCCTCTAAACAGCTTAAAGATCTGTGGAAGAATTATGCAGTGGGTCAGCTTGACCCCATGGTACAGTCCTACATCAACAGTGTCAAAAGCCAAGAGTTGGTAAGGCACTCGATTCAATGCCTTCGAAGCATCGTAGAGGGTCTCACCATGCCGCCAGCCACCGGGAGCACTACCAAGGAAGCTGGCTCAACCTCAAACACGGCGAGAAAGCGGCAGAGACAAGGAGATGAGGCCCAGACGCCAGGTTCCCCAGAAACCCTTGGAAAACACCTTACCACGAACGGCGCGGCGACATACAAAGTCTTTGAAGGCTCGGTCAACATGCGCATAAAGACTAAAGGTCCTGTGATTGTCAGCGTGACTAGGCCTGCTGCGGTCTACTTTCAAGATGCGAAGAAGGTCCAAGTTGAGACGTTTGGCGAATCGCGTGTTACTACTTTTGAGGTTGGTGGAGAGGGGAAGGGGATGGATGTCTTAAAGTCAACAATCCTATTTAGGAGCGGATTATATGTGAGTTACTTCTGAAGTTGCTTTGGCTTGCTCGGGTGGTTCGTTGAAGCTGTAAAGTTAATTAAAATATTGGCATAATTCCTTACGTAGGTGGACCGATATGGATTACGCATTCTTATAGTCTAGATTACCTTAGCGGGAGTATAGGGAGAGCACCTAGCCTAGGGACCCCTATACTAGGCTAGGTGCTGAATCTAGTCAAGATAGTGGGCCTAGCCTAAGTGTACTACTTAGCTTAGTTGCTTAGGGGAGGGCTCTGATTGGTCGGATTCGGATGTAAAAAAGTAAAAGCCAAAGACCCTTATAATGACTTTCTAGAAGGCCACTATAAGGGTCTTAGTTAGGGGTGTTAGTTAGGGGTGGCTTTAGGCGTCTTCGATTTCGAAGTCTGGGTAACCGTGCGAAACTTTTCGCGCGAAAAAAAGCTGTTTCTAATTGGAATCGAACTAGCTATTATAAGAAAGAGAGCGACGGCGAGAACTATTAAACTACTAGCCCAATTAATTGAAAGCGGGCTTCGTTCTTTCCTTTAATATAAGGTAGTAGAGTTTCTAGGAAATAAACTTTGGGAAAGAAGGAAACATCGTCACTTTGGGCGTTCGCTATAAGTGATTACTAGACCTTGAACGCTCCAGCGTACTCTTGTAACGGGTATATTTGATACCAAATTTAGACTAATCAAAACTATCCCCTAACTAACTAGGCTAGGTGAAATAACTAGCCTAGGTACTATACCTAGCCTAAATGAAAACTCTAGGCTAGTTACTCCTATACTAGGCTAGGTGCCTTGGGGAATTTCCTGCTACGGTATCTTTGAGACTTTGGTAACGGCAGTCAAAGGAGAAGCAAGAGGAAAAAAGGCGAGGAGAAGTCTAGCTGTCATAGTCGAGCAAAGCGGAAGTATATATTAGGAGGTAAAGAGAAGGTTCACTAGTTGAGATTATTAAGATGCCTTGTAAGGAGGAATTTATAAGCTACATTATAATTTGCTCGAGGTAAAAAGTGTATTTTAATCTACTTGGGAGGTAGTGAAGCGAGAATTTCAGCAGTGCTGTATTAGGTACTTTTACTTACATCGGATGGCATTAGAAATATAAAGTTACCCGGACGAGGGATAATCCGGTGCGAGAACTTACCGGTGAGCACTTAATTAATTTGTATATTTATTGGGTGCTTAGACCAGCTCTCACACACAAGCACCCTTCATATTACCTAACTCTCACTTACCGGGAACCCCCACCTCAAGCTTACAAACTTTAATCCTGACCTTGGAAGATTTCCTTTTGCCCAATTCCTCTTATACATTACGAATCGAACGCGCTCGTCTGAAGAGTTTCGCTTCTACAGCCTTGCTTCACCCCAACGCCTAGCGTTTCCCTGCCTTCTCAAAGGCCTCTTTCTCCTTTACACTAGGAAGCAGTTATCCCCTCACACGACCCTCACCGTAGGCATCAAGGTACGTTTCTTATAGGTCTTTTTGCTCTATGTTGCTATTCCTTTGACCTAAATACTTATCTCCCGCTCAGTTTGTAGTTGTTATTATTATCCCTTTGTTAGTTCGGTCGTTACAATGGGCCCCCCTACCGCCGATATGGAAGTGCCGATGTCCTTTGGCCCGGGCCAGGAAAATCTTACGGATTATAATGAGTTTAATACCCTTTGGAAAGCCAGAGAGATAACTATCGCGCTCTCCTACCTCTACTACCCGAATTGCGACGAGTGGTGTATTTACTTTATTTGGTGCCTTGCGATGATGGTTGCGGGACTGTCTAATGATGGATCAGAGCGTACTCCGAGTGCGCCCCGTCCTTTCGCGCTGGCGGAGACTCGAGATCGTTTGATTGACGAAGTAGAAATTTAGAAAGCAAAGACGGAGCTCAACGCAATTTGGGGAAGCAGGGTGTACCGAATTACTGTTATGTACATTATCGCTCCCGATCGCGAAGCTTGGCTAGTTAACTTCGTTAGTTGTCTAGCGAAGATGGCGGAGGGCCCGGCCCAAGCTACTACGGCCGCTTCCGAAAGCGCGGCGACGAATGTTGTGCCTAGCACGGAGCAGTCACCACGCCTACTATTTCAGCACGTCAGCTATGATCGGACGAAGTGGTTCTGGATCGAAGGTGGTGGTACCATGTATGGGGTAGAGTTGGATGGAGCTTCTACTAAGTTCAGCCTTCCTACTGGTGCTAAGCTCTGGACCGCCGACTTCTCTAGAGTCTCTGTCCTTACGGATGATGGGTACAGGCCTGTATCTCAGGACGACCTCAAGACAGGCTCTAGAGGTACCTCTGAGTAACCGGCGTTCGCTTCAATTTGAGGCAGAGAGTTATCGACAATGTAGGCACCCCCCAGTGTGCTCAAAGTAGGTATGATTCTGTAATGCAAAGCTACTTCTATGCACCATTGTACATATATAGCAAAGAGCGGAGACGGGCATACAGGACCGAAACTGGAGGATTCTTATCGGCGAAGGAGTAATCGACCGTGGATAATAACTCACCAAGTTGCGAATGCTATATTCAGAAGGCGGGAAAGTCGCAGATGCAGGCGCTTGATACGAATTTGTTACTAGAGGTATTTTCGAGGAGGAGGGTGGCGAAGTGCAAGTGCTGTTAGGGCACTATCAAGAATCCGTAGTGTTTCGGAGCTTAGGCGTTAAGGTTTAATACTATTCAAATATGGCCTCTTTCAAGCGAGCAGCTTTGAGCCTTCGAGAACGGGAAGAGCTTGTAAGTTGAACGATTACACAAAGAAGCGGTCGGAACCTCAACTGCATTTGATTTATATCCAAACATAACCAAGGAAAATGCAAGCAGGCATGGTTACTAATCCGGTAATGTCCATTGCCGGGGACCCACCTTTCGGCCTGATGGACCCACCCCGGCTCCAGATCCCGACTGGACTGAAAGAAGTCCCGGGCTGCTCCCTTACAACAAACCTAGCATGTAGGTAAATGTCCCAAGTGACCAGTATGTTAGTTACCAGCCACTTGTATCTTGAAAAGCTAAAGTCGTTACGATCTTCCCAAGAATTCACTTGAAAGTCGGATATAAAAGCGGGTCAAATTGTCGGTTCCCTAGGTATTGTTCCTGCCCGAAATGTGTTGTTGCTTTTTCGGAGAGGGGCTTGGAGCGCTACGCTCGCGTTTTTGGCGCGAATACAACGCTAGGAAAATAGTTTTCCTAGCGTTGAGTCCACGTGTCTCAAAACAACAAACAATCGAAGCGTGACTTCCAGTTCTGATAGTCATCACTCACCCTTCTCTTCATTTTCTTCCTTACCATACGCTACAGCCATCCGCGTCACCGCACTTCTGAACGTGCGACCAGAAACGAAAGATGGGAGGAAGCGGCAAGCAACCAGAGACGTCGGAGGACGAGACCTCGGAGGACGGTGACATGGACTTAAAGGGGGCCTTCGATGAAATCAACAAGATCTGGGATAACCGCATCGTCGATATCACAAACGCCTACCTCGATTCCGGCAAAGACGTCGAATGGTACTTCCACTTCATCCGTTGTCTCGATAGCATCAAGAAGGGCCCGCCGGCAAGGGACGCAGCGGCGGCGCGGGACTCGGAACAGTCCGGCAGCGGCAACGGAAGGAGGAGGTTGAGGAGCCGAAAACGGCAAAGAGTAGTAGATTCCAGGTCTCCGACTCCCGATGCCGATGCCGATGGTGACAGGCCAGAGCCCGCCGGTACTGTGGGCAAAGTCCTTACCACGAGCGGACCCGCGACTTACCGAGTGTTGGAAGGGCCCGCGACGATTCGCGTCAAGACCGGGGGGTCTGTGACGGTGAAGGTGACGGAGGCTGCGACTGTTCGCGTTGAGGAAGCGCGGAAGGTCCAGGTTGAAACGGAACGTGGGAGGTTTGTCACCACGTTTGAAGCGGATGAGGTTCCCGTGAAGGAGGAGGAGGAGTCCGAGTAGGATGAGGAATGATCTTGTGTTATGGGGACATGGATTTGAGGGTGGCGTTTAGTAGGCATCCCCACGCAACTTCACCCGCATTATTAACAGCGTTAGGGTTATGTTATTCTTTCTCCAGTTGGATGAAGGCAAGAGGCCTACGTTGCGGTTACCTACTACCCGATGGGAACAGACTTTTTTGTATCGTTTGGTAATGAGATTTGCAAACGGGATATGGATTCGTGGAGGGGCACGGTAGCAAGCTTGGCCAGAACAGTTTTGCGTCATACAAATTGGATCCGGTTGCCTCTACCTCACTGCTCACCGAGTCACCAGAAACTCTACCTCATCTGTACTCTCAACCCCCAATCATTCCATTGCGCCTTTCCATTCTCCCAACGACAAGATGCCCGCTGTCAAGACGCCGCCCACCCAAGAAGCCATCAACGCCGCCCTGGAGGAAGTCCACTTGGCCCTTTGGAAGAGAGAGTACAGACTTGCCCAAGCCTTTGCTAGATATCCTAATCGAGAGGCTTGGTTAGCCCACTTTATCGACTGCCTCGACAAGATGGAAAAGGGTCGGTCTCCGTTGACTCCCAAGAACGGTACCTATCTTGAAATCGGAGTGTGTATTCCAAGGTTCTGCAACTTTGCGCGTCGTAACTAAGGGTACCTACCGAGAGTTTCTTCGGTACGAGGCTCAGTGTTTGTGATGGTTCAAATGGAATATTCGGGTAGCATCAACATTAAGCGCCAACAAGATGTCGGTTCATAGATACCGAAGTTTGGATCGAAGACATCTATACATCATTCGAGAGGCAGGAGCAGAGAAAAGCAGGGAAACAGTGCAGTTTATATGCTCCCGAATAGGAAAGAATAACGACATTCACACCTTCCTTAACTTCCCCAATCTTCTTATGTCTCCGTGACCCATCCTAACTCTGTTACCGACGTCATCCATCCATCCCAACAAATCGTGTCCCTGCTAGAAGTGCACAGAAGAAACAACGAACAAATGGTGAAGGCTTGGTAATGTTCTGTGCCGTTATAAAGGGTGATACCGGTTCAAAAAGGTGAGAAACAGCTCATCCTGATCCATCTCCAACCCCACGGTTGCCAAATTTGTATATCCGCTAATCTTATGCTGTGGTCTCTTCTTCCGCGTCCATCTCAGTTATTCATCGCAGCCTTGGATACCTTATCGACAAACTCTATTAAGAGGTGCGCAAGTCAGTCAAGCAGCCTACGCTATAGAGCAACAGCGGACAGAAAGTCTCTTACCTGAATGTGTAGTCGTGGTTCTGGTCTCCACAGCCCCGAAGGCTTTCTCGGCATGAACTTTGCCGGGACCTTTGATCCCAATGTGAACCCGAGATAACTCGGTACCAGGGATTTCGACCAGAAAGGCAGTAGGACGTGTGGTCCAGAACTCCACGTCCACTTCCTTATCCGTCTCAATCACTTTCTCGTATTCACAGATCCTAACGACTCGAGAACCAGTGTCGTCAACTTCGACACCGCAGCTTTTGCGAACCGCAAGAGTGAGGCCCGGAATCTTGCCAGCGTCTTGAGCCTTGGGAGGAGGCGGGCCCTGCTTGATGCTGGCGAGGCAGTCCTGGAAGTGCTTCAGCCAGGCTTCCTTATAGATAGCGTTGGCAAGCTCTTTGGCCATGTCAGCCTCTTTGTAGTCTTTGTGGGCGGCCATGTTGAGGTTGAGGCAATGGGTGGTTGAGGAGTGAGTGAGCGCCTTCTGGGTGGTGGGGTGTAAGAATAGGAGCGCGCGATAGCGAGCTGGATGATGCTGAGAAAGAGAGATGGCGGAGGGAAGCTTGAACAGCGACGTGATAAGCGCGTTATCAGTGTCGTGATGAAGGTACACCAAGGTGAGAAATGGAAGACTGCGGGGTTGGTGTGGAAGGAAAAGAAAAAAAAGTTTTGGTTCCTGCGAAGGTGACGCCTGATTTCGGGGATTCTACCGCCACACACCCATAATTCTACACAGTACACTCACGCGCCTTCTCCACTTGACAGCTGGCCGGGCAGGAAAGAAACTGCCGTTTTGTATGTCGTGGGGGCTCATACCAGCTTGTCGGGTACCTTTATGTTTTTCTGGGTGGCGGTAATGTAAGGACAGGATGTGAACCACCCCCTTGTAATGTCAAGTCAATACGGGGCGTGAGGGGTGAAAACGCCCGCGGGGCCCCAAAGGGAAGAAAGACGACTGAGCTCTGGATAAGGGTTTTGTGTGGAAGGTATATACCTGGTAACGACATGCACAGCTTCCTGAACTTCCTCGAACCCCTCAGCTCCTTGTGAGCCATCTCTATCCCGTTACGATTTGTATCCATGCCCATCCTCTGTCGTGTTCACATTTGGCCCTCTTGACACCACAGCCTGTCAGACTGGAGTCAACATCTTGAAGAATCCGAGGCATACCGACTAGAAATCTAAGTCATAAAGTCTCTTCCTCGAGTTCCTCTCCGTCTTGACCGCCGGTTGTTTCTTCGCCTCCTCTCCATTCGCGGTCTTTGCGAACGTGAACTTCTTGGGAGCCTTACCAGGTGGTTAGTTAGTCGTCAGACAGCATGAAGAGACTGCCAGTGGAAAGTAAAAGTGTCTCACCTGAATTAACTGCAACCTCATCGGCATCCTCGACATAGACTTTAGTGTGGCCATAGACAGACAGGCAGGTACGATAGAGGTTAGAGTGCCTGGAGGCACCCTGTGTTTCGACTCGAAACTTGGCGGGACCTTTGAACTCGTACTTCGTGACCTCCTCCGACTCGATGGGTAATGTAGGCTCAAATTGCAAAATGGGAATGGCACTGTCAGTCTTGTAATCACCACCAGGGAAATGGATGACTGGAGGTTGGTGTAGAAGGAAAGAATTTTGGGTTTATTGGAGGGTGCCAACTGGGTGATTTATATACGCGGTGCGTTGTCTCAATTGAAAACTGGTTCGAGCTTCCAGCTGTGAACAGCCGTCGGCACTTGTAGTATTCAACCTATCAAGCGCCAACAAAACACCAAGCTTTGAAACCCATTCATCTTCCTTTTCTATCCTTCTTTTTATACTCCAATCCCTTTTACAATCCATTTTTCTATCGTCTTTTTCCTCTCTCCCTTTTCCTCGTTATCGTCTTTTTGATCTTTTCCCACTTCTAAAAGAGGCGGAAGGATCCATTTGCACTGTTACCTTACCCCAAAGTTTTCCCATACATTTACACTGCTACCCAGTCTCGCCAGTCTTGGCAAACCTGGGCTTCCGGGCAAACCTCAAAGTCATTGCTCTCGTTGGCTCTCATCGACTTAGATTGACTCAAATTTGCTTCATTGCTTCATTGCTTCGATGCTTCATTGCTTCCGGGGAGTTGGTATCGACAACTCGAAGACTCGAGGTTATATTAGTATTGGAATTCGAATAAAGAAAGAGAAGTCACTTGGGCCACTATACCGAAGGCCACCACCATCGTCGTTTTGAGTCCAGTTGGGATGAAACTGGACGACAAATTGAACAGATATATCGGCATACTATCTGTGTCGTGATGCGATCTGGTTTTGCCTCGGTGAGCTTGTGTTCCATCTCAACTGTGTGCTGTTAATAGTATCCCCAGACATGTACCAGGTGCCTCTGCGCATATTAGCTTCGCGCAGGCGCCGGATTATTAGCTGTTACTGGCTAGGGCCTTCAAGGAGTACCTAGCGGTCTTCCCGGTTCAAATGGTAAGGAGAATCTTGGGTGCCTGATGAGAGTCAGATAGAGGCTGGACGGCCAGGTACGGTTTTTGCTGGCGAGGGTTGAGAGCGTTATCCAGGTGTCTTGAAGTGTGCGAGGAGGGAGTCATTGACAACTGAAGGAGGGGATATCGGTGATTTGAAGTCTGGATTGGTTGGTTTTTTTCTAGGTACAAAGGAAGGAACGTGAACACTGTAAAGGATAGGAGACGTTGAGCTATAGCAAGGAGAGAAGATACAAAAGAAGAACGAAGGATATGAGAAGATGAGAACATGAAAGAAAGAAAGAGTTGAAGTTAGATGAGGGTGATGGTCTGCGGCTTCCCCCATTCGGGGAATGGACCATCGTCATCCGGCCCGTTCTGAGAGCGGCAGACTTCTGGTAACATTGGTATACTATCCGCCTCGTCCACCGCACTAACCCCAAACACCCCAACTCTTCGGAATGTATATTCGCCGCAATCGGTCTCTTGTATGAGCAAGCCGCTGACTTGATTCCTACGGAAGCCAAAAAGATAGGACTGGTCCAACATGACAGGAAGGAAGTAAATTGGCTTCTTGCACCGCAGCTGGCTAGGATAGCGCACCGTATCCATGCTGTAGTATCCCACCGAACTCCCGCTACATGTGATATTTAGAGGTATCTGGCGAGTCTCATGAAACTCAAAGTTCTTTATAAGTGAGCTGTTCGCCAAAGGGCCCTTTATACGCAGGGCTCCTCTTGATACTGCTCCAAACGGATGGTTCTTATCCACCAGATCGACGGTAGCGTCCAGAATCTGGATAATAGGCCAGAACTGTTTTTCTTTCCCTGGCATATCCCACTCATGCCATATCGTCGGCTCTACTGGGCCAGGGATGGAGGCATAAGACCAGCTCGGAGCTACATACTCACTATAAGACGGAGGAATCTTGTCTTTCCGCCAAACCCTGTACCAGAGAAGCTGCGCGGGTAGATGTTCAAGCCACACCCCAGCAAGGTATCGGGTGTTGAGAAATCTCGAGTGCATTTTTGCCAAACCGGATATGGCTACCAGCTTGTCGCGCTCGAATGTGAGATCAAGTGTTTGATATTGGACCGCCACTCTATTCCATAGCATCAAAGACTCAAAATACTCGTTCGAGGATGGACTGGAGCCATCTAAGTATTTGTTTATGTCCGACGCTGGAGGTGTTATTTTTTGCCACTCACTGCATTGGCAGTAAGACCTGTTTGTACATTCTATACAATGCGGTAGCCCCCTGGGGAAGCTCTCACTGGCGATACTTTCGAGACACTCCCAATACAACTGTTTGGCGCAGCAGTGGATTATGCGAGGAGCTAGAGTTCGCTCCTGATATACCCATCCTCTCCGGTATAAAGGGGCCGTTGCGACGTTGTCTGCAAACCGGTGAGACGCTGAGGCGTAGTAGTACCTTGAGTCGATATGAAGGCGAACAGGACGGACTGAGGAAGGATTTCGATCAAAAAAGCAACCTTGTGTTGAATCCATGGCATCTGCCGCGGCAAGGTTGATGTACGAGTTCTCATACACGCTCGTCATTTTTGCAGACTCGGCAGCCCAGTCCTTCCCATCTGGGGAGTCCTGGATAATGCACAGGGAATCAATCCAAATGTACTGAATTCCAAGGCGTCTTGTTGCTTGTATGGCGTCTTGAAAGGTCTTGGGCAGTCTTTCCCAAGGGATTTCTCGTTTGAGATCTTCAAGCTTATTAACCTCAAGTTTCAGCATTTCCTGAGATCCCCAACGATGACTCAAGGTTGCATAGTGTCCTGATGCTTTGTCGGTTACCACATGGAGGCGCGGTGGACAATTCCCACCCCTTGACCCAACATCGATCACTCTTGTAGGGAGTGGTGGGGCGACAGACTGCAACCGGTTACACTTTTGATGGCTCGATACACATTTGGCCATCCAGCCTCTCACAAGTTGCCAGCTAAGGTCCGACCCCGTGTTTGACTCAAAGGGACCAGGATTTCCGATGGCGCGATCCGAGAGCAGCGAGACTTGATAAACACTGTTGTTACAATCCCACCCTGTACATTTTGCGTAGTTATCATGTAGCTCATCTCCTGTGAAGGGCAGTGTGTCAGCGTTGGTAATGAACTATCACGTTGAGTTTGAAAAACACATACTGTCCTCTGCAAAAAGGTCGGTTGTAGCGTGCACGCGTATATCTTTGCGAAGCGTTAAAAAATCAGCCACTACCAGGGTAAGATTGATGTGCCCCCAATGCCCCCGTTGAAGAGCCTTTCTAACAGTGAGTTCCTCCTGCGTAGGATGTAGTTGAAAGAATATCTCAGAATCTTTCCAGATATTGCTAAGCAACTCGCAGCAGAGAGGACATTTGTTGTCGAATAAGCTGCCCTTCAGATGGCCAGACCAAGTCATTTTCGTATTAAGGCTGCACACGTATAACCGTTCCTCCCCCCAACCATCATTACCAAATTCCACCTCCCAACCCTCAAATTCCGAAGAATCCAGGTTAGGGTCTTCGAGTAGGAATCGACATGTTGCACAAAGCGCATCGTTGTCTGTATATCCCGGGTCATAGTCGTTACTAGTTCTACCGGACGGATCGCCGGCCGCGGCAGTTGGGCTAGACTGAGTATGCTCGGGATGACTACCCGACTCGAGGGCGGAACCAAGTTCGGTAAAGGTCCACTTAGGCGACAAACGAGGTTCAGCAGCTGGGCTAGTCTCCGTGGGTGAACGAGGGGCACTGGGCGCATCGACTGGTGCATTCTGGCTGGAAAAGCCGACTCCAACGGGCCCAGTGGATGTTTGGGGAGGCACTTCGGCGGGCACAGAGACGGATAAGTCTTCCCCCGCCATCGTGCTGTTTGGTGGGCGGTGGATGACTGAAAATAACCGAACGAGCCAGGCTGGAATGAGAGAGGAATGGCAGTCCGCCCATAAAGTGCGAGAAAGCTGGTCGAAATCCCAGCAAAAATGCGAAAGACAGCCAGGCGAGACAGAGCTCAGATTAGAGGTCGGATTGTTGGGTGAGGAGAAATGGCTGGAAGGCCCATCCCCGATTGGAACCCAAGGCAACTGGGCACCAACTTCCACTTCTTTGCTGCTGGTGGCGAGAAGAAACCGCTGATTGGCGACACTAGCCGCGGAAGGAATTGCTGTGTCACTGCCTGTGTGATGCGTGCGGGGTTCTTTGCGATGGTTGCCTATCAGTCCTTCCATTCGCCAGCACAGAAGTCAGCACTACAGTACTGCCTTCCAGTTCTCCCATCGGATCCTAAAAGCAGAGCAAATAGGGAAAGAACGCAGCGCATCTCGTACTCGGAGCCCAAAGTTCAAAACCGGGTCCGACCCACCATTGGGACCGATCAAAATTACCCCACCTTCCCCCGGATCACGGCGAGCGCGGACCCCGCACATCCCGTCCAGACTTCCGGCCACTCGGCCAGTCCGCGTGCCCGTCTACCCTCCGCCCTCACGCTTTGCAGCACGGCACAAAAGGCAACGCGTCAACGAGAACTACGCGCATTGCACACGAAATGACGCAATGCCGTAATAGGGCTAAAACAGGCCACAGTCAGCAGACGACCCTCTAGTTCTGCAGCGGGCCGTGTTGCTGTTTTGGACTTGTGATCGCGCACACAAACATGTCCGACGACGCGTCAGGAATGGCAAGGGCGTTTCATACTTGCAAATTTCGCGTACTTGCAAACTCTGCGGCACTGATGACTGTGTATTCCGAGACCTTGAAGCTGACTTGCTCGTGGCTCCTCCCTCGTGATCTGCAGGTCGTGAGAGTAAGCATAATAGTGGTGGTAACAGAATCCCCATTTCCTCCATCCGGACAACTCTGGGATAAAGTTAGATGCCTCACTTGAGAAGTGCCAGTGAACAACGGTTATGGTTGCGAAACCAAGCAGTTTAAGGTACTGACCCCTTGCTGAGCCACAGTCATGCTTGGACCTTCCGTCCCGTGGCTAAACATGGGTCCATGTCAGATCCGCAACCCATCTTTCCCGTGCCTATTTCCATGAGGGAATGTCACAATCTTGGGAAACCACTTGAGACGAGCAGAGCTTGCTGATAAGTCATCTGCGAACCGGCAAGTCGGCAACGAAGGGATGAGCAAGCGGGAGGGAAATTCAGGAACCACAATCTGCCGTTATCGTAGACATGCGAGACATGCAGAGTGACCTGGAAACAACAAAGGTACGGAGGACAAAGGAAATGAAAAAAAAAATGTATATAGTACTGGGTGATATTGCCACATGCAAATGCTTGAAGGTAGGAGGGTGGGATGCAAAACTTGCCGCGGTAGCATTGATGATACTTCAGCGGGCCGCCATGGCAACTTTGAGATTCTGAGATCGCGTACAGAGAAGGTGCTGAAGAGGAGGTGGCAACTTGGTGGGCATAAGTACAACTTATAAGTCCAGACTGAGGAGGTGGTAAGGAGCATACGTATCATGAGAGTGATAAGGGTATGTGTGTCCATCCGGGCTCCGCCCAGGTCCGCGCCGACGTCGTCAATGCCAATGGCAAGAGGTGTGGCACATGTGTGACGAATTGTGCAATGAGGCTCGGTACCATGAAATTTTTGAACAACGTTTTTGGTGACATGTTGAACAACACTTGCACCATTTCTTCCACTTTTTGTCCGAGTTGTCGACGTTGAAAAGGAACTGGATAATAGAACTAGTGGATGCGATTGGCTGGTGAGAAATTTCGGACAGCTTAGGGTTGTCGATCCCTCTCGGGTTTCTGCCTCGCATCTGTGAGCCCATGACGTGGGTCCGAGCCGCAAGGCGTGCTGCGTACACCTCGATAGATTTTCTAGAACCCCGAGGGGCTCGGGGATGAGTCGAAGATGGCATGATGAATGGGGAAATGGAGCAAGATGACTGAGGCACGGCCGAAGCATCATCGCAGACGGTGTCAGATAATCCTTCGGTCGAGAATAAGACGATATGGAGTCGTGGAGGCCATCGGGTTCGGGGCCGAGTTCATCGGAGAGAGCGATACTGGATCAAGTTAGCCGGAGTCACCTAGGTGAACAGTCAATGTGAGATCGGGAGGTCCGGGCCATCGCAGTTTGAGATCCGTCTTCATCATCCTCCGGCGCTTGGCGGGACTGAGCCGAGTATAAATGGCTGAGAAGAATGATCTTCATTGGTGTTGAGAACGAAGATGCAAGCCGCGCGCCACCCTGTCATTCTGTCAAGCCCTATGTTAACGTTGCACGCTAGTCTCAGGGCTGAGACAAGATGTAAGGTACTGCATCTCGTCTTTAATATGGACATGGCACAAGTCTCTCTGCTGGCCGGGGAGGTGTAAGCATTGCAGCATCGAGAGTCGATCATATCCTCGACCTTGTCGCCGCTGCAGATCGTAGAACAGCCAGAGAGATACACAACGGCTGTCAAGGCTGCAGCGCAGAATGTTGTCCCTCATTTCAGGTCCGGGTGTAGGGAGGCCACCCGGTACCGTCAAGCTAAGACATCAAGTTGTCAGTGTGTGCCGTCATGGAAGTTGTCTTCAAGGTACCCGATCCGTTGCCAAGTGGTGAATCTTGGGGCCACAGTGGGGGTCGCTACTGCAGAGGCGCATCGTGAGATCCCTGACCTGGATTAGCAGGGGGCCGAAAAGAGGAAGGTGGAGATAGAATGACACAAGAGCCGCACCGGTATTTGGAATGAAAGATGGCCAATGGGGGCAGCGTGTGCAATCGAGAGTCGTGAAAGTGTCGGATGGCGGGGGTGAAGCATGTGAAAGAGCTGATTGTTGAGGCTGATGTGATTCGAGAACCGTCATGGAAGCCACGGCGAACATTGTCTCGGGCGTGGGGGTTGCTTTTGCCTTGCCCGACCTGGTCCCTGGAGTCTGATGGTCGATGGCTCCCAGCCAGATGTCCCAGAGATGCTAAACTCGGAACGTTGAGTACTCGGTCTGAGGCTCGGATCGTGGCGTTTCATGACATGACTTCTCCAGCGGCGTGGAGGCGCAGTCCAATTGTCCAGTCATGTCTCGGATTAACGTTGCCAGGAACGGGGCCTACAGGTACAGTCAGCAGACGAGCAGACAGAGATAGACACGGAATTGCCGTTTGCTGTCACAGTTGAGCCGTGATGTTTGGGCTGGTGTTGACTTGGCATGATAAGCACTAGACAGAGGTCTTCATCAGCGCGTCCAGGCAGCGGGCATCTCGAAGGAGGATGGTAGCCGAAGAGGTGGAGGAGGATGTGGTATTTGTCAATGTTTCCAGCAAGATGAATGGTCATAAGCTTTTCGAGTTCGCAAATGATGACAGAATCGGCGAAGGTGACGGTTGCCTGGTGGAAGTGTCGTCGAAAGAAAAGTGGAAAGAAGCACCGTCAGTCAGCCATCCCGCTGGCGTTAAGCTTAAATCGGGCTACCTGTAGCCTATAGGGCCGTCAGCCGCTGTAAAAGGTGCCCCTGCGCCTAAAAGTGTCTGCGCAGTAAGCACGGGTGGATCCATGCGAACCATTGCTGACAGACACAAGGACTGCGCACAGGTCGCTGCCGGTCTGTCAAAAGCCGTCCACACCACCTTATCGTTATCTCCGGCCCTTCAGACAGCTCGCTTGGCGGCCCGTCAGCTTGTTGTCTGGCCCCACTAGTTCTACCTGACTGATCACTTCCTCTTGGTTTGTTCACTTTGGAAATTCCAATTTTGATCCCTCACTCACACTTGCTTGCACCTCAGCCGACATCACCACCGAATCCTTTGGGCCGGCGGGAATCACCAAATCGAATGTCATCATCGAAATCGGAACTCTCCCATTGTTTTACAGAGCAAACATGACGATTTCTTCTGTTCAGCTGTTCTTTTATCGATCCCTCCACGGTGGTGTTTACAGTGGACAATGGCGCCCTGAATAACTTCATTCAGCACCCAAACATCAACACGGCAACATGCACACAACTTATTTCTGGCAGCTCCAGCATCTTTTCCGATTCCAAAACCGAGCTGCTTCCAGTGTCGTCTCAACTCTCAACCCTACTGGTCAATTCACGTTGCATCCCAACTGGGTCTCAGTCATCCATGCAGACAAGCTTCCAGGCATCTCCCCTGTCTCCTGTTCCTCCATTGTACTCTGCACTGCAACCACTCTTTGAACTCTCCCACACTTTTCAGTCTTGATAGCAGCACAAAATCCGGTTCCTTACTTTGTGTTGTACCTGACCTTCCCGTATGGGTCTGACAGGCATGTCCGACCTGCCATGTCTGTACAATGTACTGTCGCATGTCTGTGTCTGGCCCGGGTTATCCCCATCCAGACATGTCCCAAGTGGTACAATGTGATACCAAACCAGACCTTGTGGATCATGTCTTCAGCCTCCCAATCCTTCACACTCACCTGCTTTTCTGTCATGGTTTCTATTGTTCAAGCCACCATTACTGATGTATGGAAAGCCATTGTATCTTTGCCACGTCTTTCTGGTGGCTTTGTCTGCGTTGGCGCCCGCACAATGGCGTTGGGGTGGTTCCCATGGAACCTTCTCTCGGCATCTCTTGCCTGTCGGTCTTTGTTTGGGACTTAAACGCATGTTGGTGACACCAACAGAGGACCCTGATATCGTGAACGAGCCAGTAGCTCCAGGAAGCATCTTCAAGGTACTCGACTACCAGTCAAGAAAAGTCTTGAATTGGTCAAAAAAGTCCATCGATAACTCTTCTATTAGGCCGGCCAGTGGGCACCCTCTTGTATCGAGATTGACCGACGTGATAGCAAAAACAAGAACGGCAAGGCAAGGTCAGATCTTGCTCCCCACGGCCTTCAACTGCGCGGGATATGCAACCCTCTCACCCTCACCCTCCCGAGATCCCCATAGCACAAGGGCCATGCCTCGGTGGTAGCGTCTAGGATGGGTAGGAGGGTAGCAAGCTCGACAACGGCTCCTTTTCTTTTGACATTCCCTTTTCAGCCTCCTTTCAGTGTTTCTCCGGTACGTACCGAAAGTTACAATATCCATTCCAAGTTGGGTCCCAAACTTTTTGTTTCGTTTGGCCACCAACCGGTTACCATCAAACGAGCCATTCCTCATCCGGTCTGTCGACCACGCCCCCATCCGATGTTGGTCCCCCATGTTGGTCCCCCATGTCAACATCTGCACACAAAGATCAATAAGCGACTTCAACATGCCTCTTTCTCGCATCTCAAGAATCCCTCTCATGCCGAGGTACATCCTGTACTGAAAGGTACCTAGTCTATTCGGGGAATTGACACATCAAAAAGCTCTTCCTGGCAACATCGAGCTGATTCTTACGCAGTACACTTGAGACTGATGGACCCCATCATGACCGGGATCCAACACAAGCGCCGCGCCGTATCCAACATCAGAGATCCCCGTTGCGGATTTCTTTCTTGGTACGTGCCTTGAGTCTCGGGCTAGATGGACATGTCATGGTCCTCGACTATTGGGCTTGGCCAGAGTAAGCATGGGCTGACTTGGCCTACCAGTCCTACAATCCTTTCTTCCATGTTTCCGAAGGATCTGTATCATGGTATCTCGTTGTAGATATCACCCAAAGGTTACAATGGTTGCCATCAAGGTATAAAGGTATTCTACCTCTCTTCCCGTCCATACTCTATTTTCATCATCAGGATCAGCATCCGGTGTTTGAGACCCAACAGTTCCAGTTCCACTACCACCTTGTCAACAACTCATCACTTTGGCTTTTGCTTCCTGATTCCAAATCACCTCGCCTTCATAGTTTCACACCACAAGCAACACTTCAACACTCACGTCACCATGGCTTCCCCATACAGCCAGGAGCTCAAGCCCGCTGAGCCCACACCTGCGCATACCGCCCAGTCCGAGGTCGTTGAACAGGTAGACGACTGCGAGTCCGAGGATGAAAGCGATGATTCCATCCGCGAGACCAGCCGCGATCTCGAGTCGGGCGGCACCACAGCCGCCAACACCCCTTACGCGACCGCCTCTCCCGCCTCCAGCTCCAACGGCTTCTCTGATCCCAAGAAACACAACGAAAAGACCATTGTCAGGGTCCGCCAGCTCGTCCCTGATATCGACCCTCTTGAGTACCACGGTCTAGACTCCTCCCCCTTGCCTCCCAAAAAGGGCAACCGCCTCTACCGGTACCTCCGATGGAACTTTGGGTCCGTCTACCGACGCATCTTCTGCCTGGCCTTCATGGGTAACGCCGCGGCGGTCTTGTGGTTCATCATCCGTTCTGGTATCGAAAACCGTCCGATTCTAACCTACCAACAAGCCGCCACCGCCGTCACAGCCAACATCTTGATGGCCATCGTCGTCCGCAACGAGCACGTCGTCAACGCTTTCTTCTGGATCTTTGGTACCTGGGCTAAGGTGCTTCCTCTCTGGGCTCGTACCCTTTCCGCCAAGATTTACTCTTATGGCGGTCTTCACTCGGGCGGTGCCGTGGCTGCCACCTTCTGGTATGCCATCTACATCGTTCTGCTCACCATGGACTACCGCTCCCAGGAAGGTCCTCTTGATGCAATCAGAGGCTACATCTACCTCTTCAGCTACGCCATCATCGTCATGCTCGTAGTCATGCTCATCTTCGCCTATCCGCGTGTGCGTGTGAAGATGCACAACTCTTTCGAGAACACGCACCGCTTCATGGGATGGACTGTCGTCGGCCTCTTCTGGGCTCAGATCATGTTGCAAACAGCCGATGCCTCTAACAACTCCTCCTCCCCCCACCAGTCCTTCGGCCATGTTCTCGTCCGCAATGCCGCCTGGTGGATGCTCCTCATCACCACCTTGCTCATCGCCTACCCCTGGTCGCGCATGCGTCTCCGCAACGTCGAGGCCGAAGTCCTCTCGTCCCACTGCGTCAAGCTCAACTTCGACTACCGCGAAGTCTACTTCGGCCAAGCCATCCGCCTCACCGACGCTCCTCTCAAGGAAACCCACGCCTTCGGCGTCATCCCCCACCCCCTCGCCTCCACCGCCGCCGAGCTCGACGACGAGAAGAACCCCATCACCGGCGACCCCATCCAGCACCTCTCCCACGCCGGCGACAAGGGCTTTTCCGTCATCGTCTCCCACGCCGGCGACTGGACCCGCAAGATCATCGACCACCCGCCCTCGCACATCTACACGCGCGGCACCCCGCAATTCGGCGTCATGCGCTGCGCCGGTCTCTTCTCCCCCGTCATCGTCATCGCTACCGGCTCCGGCATTGCGCCCTGCTTGTCACTCTTCACGCAACACCCTGATCATCCGGTGCGCATCATCTGGTCGACGCCCAACCCGCTGCAGACGTACGGCCCAGCGCTGCTGGATCTGGTCTATAAGACCGATCCGGCTGCGGTGGTTATCGATACCCGCAAGACGGGCAGGCCTGATTTGGTCAAGATTGCGTATCGCGTGTGGGAACAGAGTAGGATGGGAGTGTTTCCGGAGGAGGTGAAGACGCAAGCTAGAAAGGCTTGTGAGGCGGTGGTGATTATTTCGAATCAGAAGGTTACGGAGAAGGTGGTTTATGGGCTGGAGAGTAGGGGGGTGCCTGCTTATGGTGCGCTGTTTGACTCTTGATTGAACTATCTGGTTTTCTCTTAATGTTTAGATTGGGCTTTGGTGTTTGGTGTTTCTGTTTGCAACAGCTAATGTTCTTGTACATATATCTTTTCGCTTCTTTTTTCTCGTTGGCTTTGTTTTGGGGATTGGGTTGCTTACCTACGAAAAGACGCTCGCTATGATGGAATATGGAATACTGGGGTCAAGTAAAAAGAGAGATTGAGATTAGAGGGGGTGTACATAGGAGAGGAAGATTCTGGAAAGATGCAGTACATACTACATATGACAGACTTGCTAGATAGGATACAAAATGAACTTGATACAGTTACCTTCCGCTGTTCCCTTTGTGACCATTCCTCTTATTACGTCCAGTGATTGCTCCAAGTTGTTGGGCAGCCAAGCCAGAAGGTGGTTGGAGTTGGCGGTCCCGTCCCGCTTTCCAATCTCCACAAGACGGGCACACCCGACGTGGGGGCATCATATTAGATTTCTGTCCCGTTCCCGTGTGTTCATCTCCAGCCGTGAAGCCCGCCCCGAGCTGGAGGTCCCACGGAGCGGAGTCTGAGGCCGATCGGTGACAGAGATCAAGATAAGAACGGCACAAGTGAAAAGATCGGGACAGCAATAAGAAGTGGAATCTTTTTTTGTGCCGGGACCGGGACCGACGGGCGCTGCCATAGCGACGGGCAACGGGACACAAGGAAGGAAGGCAGGAAGGCAGGATGGGCCGGTCCGTCAAGAAGGAAGGATCTGACACTTCAGAAACCGGAACATTATATGGAAGGAGCTTTCTAGAAGCTCCTGGAGGGAGGAGTCATCGGTACTTTCTGGACATGGAAGCTACGATACCTAATTGGATTTGACTGGAAGGAACTCTGGAAGGAAAGTTCGATTGAATTGCATGAGTGCAGACGGCATCGGGGGCATCCATGACCAAGTTCCCCAAAAATGACCAAATTTACCAGATGATTACCCAAAGTTTGAGGGTAAGGGGAGACATTGAGGGCAATGGAGGCATTGAGAGCCAACAGGAAGCATTGACAGCAATAAGGGTCGGCCTTACGGGAGCGGGAGCGGGGACGGCCGGATAGGAGTGCCCTGGTGGCCGGGAAAAGTGGCCCCCCGCCCCGGAGATGTGGATTCGTGGGCGCTTCTCTGCACATGTCTCCCCGGGGATTTAGCTCCGTCCATGTCCCTGGGGAAGAGTAGGTATTTTCTCTACACAAATCAAGTGCTGTTGTTCCAATATTCGACTAGATTCTCGCATTTTCGTACATATTTCGGTTGTGGCAAAACAAACGAATCATCAGAGCTGGAATCGACAACGTTGTTCGATTAACGTCGATTCGATGATGCGCTGATGCATCGGAAGCGGAATGCGGAATGCGGGATGCGGGATGCGGGATGCGGGATGGTTACATCGGTGGCATACTGTTCCCAAGCTCATCGCTGCTGCCGCTGCTTTTTGGCAGACGGACCTTTGAAACGAAAGACGATTATACTATCAGAAAGAGTCCCGCCTTGATAGATTCAAGTACGCTGATGTCGAATCCACAATCGGTTCTGTTGTATCTCCTCATTCGTCTCGAAGGTCCAAATTCCAAAAAGTTGTGGTCAGCTCAATTCTCGGGAAGTTGGCAGCGACTGTCAAGACATTTGAAGCGCGAGAGTGACATTATTGGGCCGACTCCTGACACTGGTAAACACCAAGGCCGGTAATCGGTATCGTACGCCAAAAGAGTGCTCCCTCAATCGTCGAGTGGTTTGATCCAGGCTTGATAACTTGCATGTGCTTTTCCAGGATGGCCGGGGAAAAGTTCCGCTGGAACACTTCAAGATGACTTCATCGACCGTGAACACTCGTATTGCGAGAAACGGATATCGCACGGTCGTTCCAGATCCTTCCTTCCCTGCAACCCCGCCTCGAGCCCGCCCAACACTACCACAGACAAAGTTTCGGACGGGACGAAGTCGCAACTTGATGATGGTAGAGAAGCTGATCGAAACTGGTCAGATCAAACCCTCATTGCATGTCCCTCGGGCCATTATGACGAACAGTCGAAATCATGTCGCAATGACCACAAACACTCGCATCCCAGTACATCTCCAGACGGCATATAAAGCCTGTCTTGCTCCCATCTACTTCCATCCTGTCTCTTTCCTTCCTCCTCACCCACCAACCTCATCGCACCATGCGAAGATTTCCCACCACCATCCCCTTTAGAATCACCAAACCAACAACCGCTTCAGCTGCCACTCGGTCTCACCACCTCCACCTCCCCCGCTCAATCACCCATCAACAAACACAAACCCGGCCAATCTCATCAACAATGTCTCTCTTCCACCCGCGCTCCACCCTCTCCCACCCCTCCTCCTCTTTCGGGTCCCAACCCGGCTTCTCCTCCCTCTTCCGCATGCTCGACGATTTCGACAAATACGCCCAACAAGTCGGCTCCCTGGTCCCTTCCAACATCGGTACCTCCCTGCTCCCTTCGTCCTTAGGCACCGGCGGAACCGGAATGGAGACCTTCAACCCCAAGTTCGACGTGACCGAGGAAGACTCGACCTACACCCTGCAGGGCGAGCTTCCGGGCGTGGACCCCAAGAATGTCGAAATCGAGTTCACCGATCCGCACACGCTCGTCATCTCGGGGCGCGTTGAGCGCACCCGTACCGAGGGAGACCCCAACCTGCGTCTGGGCAGCTCTACAGAGAGCAAGAAGATCGAGGGTTCGGAGAAGGATAAGAGCAAGCAGCAGCAGCAGCAGGGCAAGGCCGAGGAGAAGAAGGATACCAGCGCTAGCAAGGAGGAAGGAGGTGCTGAGAGCAGCAAGCAGCCCACCGGTCCGAGGTACTGGGTGAGCGAGCGCAGCTATGGAGAGTTTAGGAGGGTGTTTACGTTCCCGACCAATGTCGATCAGGAGAAGGTGGAGGCCAAGTTTGAG
The DNA here is from genome assembly GCA_009805225.1 of Neurospora sp. LNF1-1. Taxonomy (NCBI): domain Eukaryota; kingdom Fungi; phylum Ascomycota; class Sordariomycetes; order Sordariales; family Sordariaceae; genus Neurospora; species Neurospora sp. LNF1-1. The sequence continues at coordinate 46,357 of RAOM01000099.1, forward strand.
AATGGGATTTTGAATATCAAGGTGCCCAAGGCGGAGAAGAAGGGGAGTAAAAAGATTGCTATTCAGGGTTGAATGAATGGCACAGTCAGTGCCCGTTCTGGAAACACGGAGTGAGTGGTGTGGAAGACGAATGGGAGGGAGGGAGAAGTTGGTGACGAACTTTTTCAACATGATGGGAATTTGATAACCTTTTCAACAAAGGACATGATGGGAATTTTGGAGAAGTTTGTTATGTGACTTTGGATGTACTCGGAGGATGTAATCGCTGGTTAGGTGGTCTTGGACTCGGAAAATGATGGGTGGTTTGTTTTCTGTGGTCTGTAAATACTACAAAAAAAAAAAAAAAAGAAAAAAAAAAAAAAAAAAAAAAGAAAAACCACCTGCATCATCTCAATCTGCCTTTCTTGTGTCCGAGTGTCCCTAATTCTATTTGATGAGGAGCGTTATTGTGCAAATCTTATTGTCGGGGCAGGCCGAAATATGTCAGCAACCCCGAAACGGCATGATGGTCGCCTTGCAAGGCAACCTTATCTCCAGCTGGGCAAACTTCGCTCTTTTGGCTTTTGCTGCGTCGGCTTGTCTAGAGGTACTTTGACGTTGTTTGCATCAGATCCAAGCCTCTATCGATGCATCGCAACCGTTCGGCCACCTATGAGGGCATAAGCCTCCGCTGTGATGGTACACACCCTCGACAACTTCCAGATGACGAGCTGCAAGTGCGATAGGTCAATTGACAAGGCTCTGGACAACGAGTTACACTGCAGTGACAAGTTTCCGGCAGGCTGGTTCCCGGATGCGTTGCAGGGCATCAAATTTTGTTCGGCCTGGACCGGGCAATGTGTGACCCATGCCGGGCATTCGCCAAGGGAGCAGCCAACAACGCCTTGTTGGGCGAAGCAAGCCGGGTTTGCTTACCATGCCTGATCCGGAACGGGAGGGGAACAAGGGATGACTTGCAGCTTTCCAGGCTCTCGGGATTCACTACTTAAACCTTGGTCTGGTTGCCTGGTAATCCTGTTCGTTATCAGGTTCGAGGCATCAATTGTTTGTTTCCGTGCCCGTCTTATCAGACACTCATCAGTTCCTTCCGTACCTGGCACCTACCTCAAACTCACCATTATGGCCTACATTCGTACCTCCGATTACTCTCGCGACAGCCGTGATGATTATGCGTCCAGCTCGAGCTCACATCACCCTCCCACACACTCTCACACAAACCACCGGGGCCGTCCTGCCTACACCACCGTTCGGCCCTTCATCATCAACAGCACCGATGACCATCGCCGGCCCGTAAGAAGAGGAAAGGACGACCATGATGAGCACCATCGACGCGTAGGCGACTACGTAGCCGACCGTCTTGTTCCCACCATGCTCAGGAGCTGCGACCGCCCGGTGGAGGTGTTCATGAACTTTGGAGATGCAAAGCTCACTCTGCCGGAAGAAACCCATAGAGTTGGCCGCACCTCAGGATCTTCTTCCCATGGCCCCAATGCCATCATCTACAACGCTCCCGGTTGTAATCTGACGATAGATGGCCAAAGATGCGACCGATACTGTGACCACTGCGATCTGGTTGATCGAGACCACCGGGGCCGGGACCGACATCGTCACCTTGGCAGGGGACTGGACCTCAACCACGGCGGCGGGCATCACCACCTTCGCCGTGGCAACAACGGTCGCAGTCGCTCCCACATCCGCATAATCTCCCACTCCCGCAACATGAACCCGTCCCCATCTCCCCTTCCCCTACCAGGACTCTTCCCCATCGCTACCGCTGTCGAGACCGCCAAACAGACAAGCCGTAGCCATCGAGTGTCGCATGCCCTCTGTCCCGGCTGTCTCATCCAGACCACCGCCGTCTACAAAGACGGTTACTGCGCCGACTGCGATCCGGATCCGCCAAGGTACTCCACCTCCACCTCCACCTCGAGCTCCAGGCGCGCAGACGTCCTTCCCATGTCCAGTGGTACCAAGGTCCAGTACGTCCGAGAAACAAAGGGAAGCCCGGGTGATGACAGTTGGGCCAGGGTGGAGGTTGGTTCACGAGCCGATAGAGACAGGAGAACGGGAAGAGGCCGGCCCATGGAGAGGGTCAAAGTGTATGATGTCCTGACTGACAATAGGGGATATGGAGGTGACGCGCGCCGCAGAGGTAAAAGCAGGTGGGAAAAGGAGAGGAGGTCGATGCCGAGATATTCGAGGTGTGCTAGCGAGTCGGATTTGTGAAAGAGGTTTTTCGGTTGTTGTTGTATTGAGGGTTTCTTTGAAATAAGGCTGGGTGTACTATGCACACTTTGTTGATCGCCCCCTTTCGTGAGAATCGTGGTGTTCTTTCTCGATGAAATGTGGCTGCCTGGGCGTTCGTCATTTTGTGGGGCCGCAAAGGCTGTGTACAGTGAGTGCCTGCGTGTATGGGCTATAGAGACCGTGCCATGTGCCCAGAACAAAGCCCATGCAGGCACCGAACGCTGCGTTTTGGCGTGCAGCAAAGGCAGTTGGCTAGGACGCAGCATTGTTTGTATAGCCTCACGCCTGCAGGACAGCAGGCAGCTCCGGCGCTTTGTTTGTCGACTTGCTGGCTGGACGTCGTACCGCGCGAGGCAATGACGTAGTGATTTCTGACGTAACGAACTCCTCGACCAGGAGACACAAGTCAGCATAAACATCACGACCACTTACTTCATCTACCTACCATATAATAACCGACGATAACTCCAGATTGGTCACCAAACCCAGAACCAACAACCTAGAATCAGTCATCCATCAGATTGTACACCATGTCAAACCGCGAAGAACCACCACCACCCTCCTACGAGCAAGCCATGGCAGACACCCGTCCAGGCGGCACAAGCTCCAACACCTCTCGCCCCGGCACCAGCGGCGGTCAACAAGCCCACCTACACACCGACGACAACCTCCTTCACGTCCCCGGCGACGACCACCACGGACACGACGGCATCCCGACCCCGACCCGCCTTAGCATGGAAGACGAGCTCCGCCCTTTGCCCCCAGGTTGGGTGCGCACCTACGACCCCGAAACCAACCACCAGTTCTTCGTCGACACCAAAGCCGACCCCATCCGCTCCATCTGGCACCACCCCTACGACGACGAGCACTTTCTCTCCTCGTTGCCTCCCGCCGAGCGCGACCGTATCGAGCAGCTGAAACATCGCAACCCTGGTGCCTCTGGGTCAGATGGCGATAGTCATTCCCGTCCTGGCTCGTCAAGAGGTCATAGCCCGCAACCTCCTCGCTCGCCGAGACGAGCTGATTATGTCCATCCCCAACGGACTCAGCAACAACACGACCACGACGAAGAGCAAAAAACCCTCGGCCGCAAACTCAAAGACGCCCTCACCGGCACCACCCATTCAGAACGCGTGGAAGCCCGCGCAGCTCGCGAAAAAGCCGAGCGCGAAGCCCTGCAGCAACACCTCCTTCTCCGTCGGGCAATGCAAAAAGCCATGGAAACCTCTCGCCCGCAGCTTTTGGGTAAAGACGACAACGGCGTCGATTTGTACCTCGAACCACCGGGGCACATGTTCCCCGGCGTTGCGGGCGTTAAACCCTTGACGCCGTGGTTGTCGGAGGTGGTTTACGAAAGGGATAGAACGACCGGCAATGTGCGCCAGCCGGGGCCACCTGGTAGGTATTTGAGGCCGGAGGGATCAATGTATGGTTTCGGGTATGGTGGTGGGTATGATGATTGTGGCCCGATGGGAGGCCCGATGGGAGGGGGGAGGTACGCGAGGCCGCAGGGGCCGTATGCGAGGCCGATGAGGCCGATGGTGTATGGAGGGGGTTTGGGATTGCCGTTGATGGCGCCGATGTTGGGGGGCGTGATGTTGGGGAGTTTGATGTTTTAGGGGTTGGAGGAGAGTGCTTTGGGGGAGAAGGCGGACTTCGAGGAGGGGGGCCGGGGGGTGGCCTGGGTGCGCCGTTTGGGGATGTTAGAAGTGATCATGGGAGAGTGAATGTGGGTTGAAGGACTGTGATGATGGGATGACGCAGTATGGATACATGAAGGTTGTGAGTATTGATACCAGAGCACATTGCAAGTTTTTTTCGGTTTTTTTTTTTCACTGCTTGTCTTCTTGACGTTCCTCGTCGCCAGACTTATCGAGGCGTGCTGGTGCAATGTCTGTTAAGGGGGGTTGCGAGGTTACTCTACTATCAGTTTTGCGGCATTTTCTAGGTGATGATCTGTTATGGCTGCATCTAAGTCCGTTGCTCCACCCGATCTTCCGTCCAGCTCCCCCTTGAACCTGACCCCCTCATTGTTTTCTACCGCCACCAGCCATACCAAAGCGATGAAGCTAACACGAAACGGTAGAGGAAAAACCATAATAGTTAGGGCATTGATCCTATTCCATCCGGATCGCAAATGTCCATTCTCATTGAAAGAAGGAACGAGGCAAGATGTAAGTTGTTTTCCCCCCAGTCAGGTTCTTCCTTCCCTGAGTTATGGACAGCAGTAGGGACATGAAGATACCTACTAAGTGCAAACAATGCCGTAATACTTACCGAAGAAGAGAAGGAAGAAGAGTTTTTCCTAGGAGGGATCAAGCGAGCAGAAACTAGCATGACGGAATGCACTCTCAACAATGAAACTGGCGGCAAAAAGAAAGAAGACACCTGCAGCACCGCCAACAGCAATGCAGACGAGAACTCGGCAATATGGACTTACACGTCCCCTCCCTCTCTAGCAAGGAATAATACAACATATTGCTCCACGCATCTTATCAGAGGATCGGGTCCACAAACTGCTCGGCTTGCTTCTCATTGCGACGGACAAGGATCGGTACTTTGAGTTTCTGTTGCTTCGTCCTCTTGTTGATGATGATCAAGGAGTTACTTACTACGAGCGGGTAACCAACGTGTCGATCGCATGGAATGGGACGGAGTTTAATCCGGTGTTGATGGATACGCATAAGGAAGGGAGGTTGTGGACTCCGAGTCCGACGGAGGAACAAAAGAAGTTGCCTTTGTTGGGTTTGAGGGATGAGGTGGTTAGGATACGGTAGGGGCGGTATGGGGCTGGCGGCAATACATGGGCATTTACTTGGGTTGTGAAAAGTGTATACGATGAGGAAGTCCTAAGCCTGGAACTATCAGCGCTGGAAATAACTCAACTCAACTCAAATATCGATCTGGATTTGATTGAGTGGGTCAAATGAGGGTAGAGATTTGAGTTGAGTTGAGTTGCTTGCAAATATCCGCCGAGACCAAAAGTCCCTACCCAACCCTAACCCTGACCCGGGTCCTTCTTCCAAATTGGGTCTGCGGGCAAAATTAGACTTTTTATGACCTAAAAACATTCTGCCGGGGTGCCAAGAAAGGCGGTCAAATCGACAAGCAAATATCGACTTCGGATTTGATTGGGTCAAATATTTCGATATGCGGATTTGCTTGCTTGTTTATTTATATTTGCTTGTGTTTATTATCATATTTGACTTGTTTCCAGCGCTGGAAACTATACATGTACATAATGGTGGCACGACACTTGTTCGGGCGGGTGTTTAGGACGACAAGAGAGTGCTGCTCAATGACGTGTAATACTGTTGTGGAATCTGCTCAGCCTAAAAAAAAAGAATAACAACCTCTACTCTTAACAAGACATAAACACTTCCAAAATGCTACAACTCAAATTCTCATATCTTCGGAGTTGTTGTTGGAGTTCCAGTCATCGAACCCCCCGAGTCCCCTCCAGTCCCTCTCTACACCACCTTGCAGTTTCTCCTTCACCTTCACCTTCACCGCCACCTTATCCACATCCTTTTTGATAATCTCTGCAGTCATCCTGAGAAAGCTGTTCAGTTCAGCCGTCAATACGTTTTTGACTTTCTGCTTCACTCGCGCCGTTGCCGTCGTCATCACTTTCGTCGTCACCTCGTGATTGATTTCCTCCAATGTGAAACCTCGGCTCAGATTCATGATCTGGGCGATTACGAACTCGAACTACTCCTCTAGTAGTATATTCACGTCCATCCCTTAGATCCTCCTTGGTGACCCTTGTCGTTGGTAGTGGGGCAGTGGCCGGTGGAAGATTTGAAGTCGTTGGATGTACGGCATGTTGGGGTGGTTGAGCAGGTGCAGAAGCTTCTTGATGAAGCAGGTCTTGCCAACATGTTTCCTTATCTCGCCGCTGTTCCTCCGTAGGAAGAGTGGCCAGGGGTGCAGGTGGCTGAGGGAAGTTGGAGCCTGACGATATTGATTCAGGTAAGGTAGGTAAGGAACGGGTCTTGGAACTTCGTGTTGAGTTTATCGTTTTTCTCTGGAGACAGACGTCAATGATTGTTGGGCGCAGAAGGAAGTCATTGGATTGCGTACCTACCAAAGTGCGTTCGAAACGGCTTACATATGCTTCCAAAGGAGCTGGTGATCGAATGATGCTCTGGCTGATATTGGGAAATGTGGAAAAACAATGAAAAGGAAATCAGATGGGCCGAGCTCGAGAAGCAGAATATACGAAAGCTGCCGTACAGCTTGGACTCAAGGCAGGACCCTCTTTGCTGTCATCCATCTTCCTAGCCGGGAAGGTACGTGACCCAATCCATTCAACGGGGCAACCTAGCCAAGCCATTGTTCACGGTATCATGAGCATTTCCGGCTTCAACTGTGATACATGAGCCACTGTGACAGTGAAAGAATTTCCATATATCAATGGCGAAGGTCTTTGGTGCACTTGCACTGATGTCAAAGGTGCCTGCAGCGATCCTATAAGAAGACTTGCAATTCAATATTGCCATACTAGAAGTTGGGAGGAGCAAAGGAGAGAGCCGACAGGCCAGGGAAGATATGCAGCCTCAAATACCATTACCAGGTACTGGCAGGGAAGATGGTCGGGTCTATCCACAAGCTACGGTCAGGCAGGCAGTTAAGCCATCGTACGATTCTCCGTCTGTATACCAAACTCCGGCGAACACATAGCAGTTACCACACTAACTCTTAAGCACAAGTCAAGCCAGTATCAAAGATAAGGTCGCATCTTAGTAATCCTCCAACTACCTACCTTACCGTAGTGGGAAAATGGGCATCGTTACTATTCTAGTTGCAATTGTCAAGAGCATCTATAATAGTTTGCTCAACTATTATAGTTGCCATTTCTACYATARTTGCCCARGGGAGAACCTRATTGGTCAGATTTGTAAGGCCCTAAAGAGTATGCTGAAGAGGTGCACTAAAGCGATGATATTTTAGCCAAACTGGGGGAGCTCTGATTGGCCGGATTCATTTGGGTGCCGATTAATGATGGTTCTTTCCGCGAACTTTGGGAAAATGACGATAAGGAAGCTTACGGTGGGCGACGACTGGAGCGGGGTATAAATGACGGCCTTCTGATTTGAATTTTGGATTTAGATTCTTCCCTCTTCTTCGCGCGAAAAGTTTCGCGCGCAGTGGTCGCATTTGTGAATGCCTTCATTTGGATATCGGACTTCGATGTCGAAGCCGATGTCGATGTCGATATCGAAGCTGATGTCGAAGCCCGGGGAGAGCTACTAACCCCCGATTTATAGTGAATATTCTAGCACACTCTTCAGGGCCTTATAAATCTGACCAATYAGGTTCTCCCYTGGGCAAYTATRGTAGAAATGRCAACTATAATAGTTGAGCAAACTATTCTACAAAACGGTGCTATGGTAGTCGCCCTCTACTACCATAGATGCCCAGCCCAAATACCCGCTTCGGTACATATTTCCAACCGAGATATTATACTATTGCACCCGCATTACTGCCACTACTACCCCAATAATATTACGGCTCCCAGGAACATTCTTCTATTATATCCGGGGACCAGAGACGAGCTCTCAATAGGTACCAGCAAACTCCTTGGTAGGAACGCGTATGACTTTCCTAATCACCCCTAATGTGTGCACCGGCTCTATGCAAGATACTCTACCAACCGCTGATTCCTGTAGCACTGCAGAGTCGCAGTCAAGGCTTTTGCCGGATGCCGAGATACGGATATCCAGGTACTCTGGTACCAACGGGTGGTGTGATTGCACCGAGCGGTCTAGACGGATGTGACGAAGTCCACACGCTCCAAATAAGAGCAACGTCTGTCGCAACAGAAACTGTTAAAACCTGTTCGTCTCTTTCTAGTACATGTATGGGACAGTTGCTCGCTGTCAAAGGAAGTTACAATGGCTTTCAGGGGACTCTGCAAGGTCTATCTCGTAGTTGCCAGCTTCTCCAGCGTACATGCCGCAACCGTCAACACCCCCAAAGTCATCGACAGAGATGTTATTATCATCGGCGGCGGAGCAGCCGGCTCCCATGCCGCTTTCCGACTCCAGCAGGATTATAACAAGAGCGTCGTCTTGATTGAGAAACAATCCATTCTCGTAAGTCTTCCTTGTCCTCTTCCCCGTCTGCGTCTTTCTCCTGCATTCTCCTAACATCAAACAGGGCGGCCACGTAGACACCTACATCGACACCACCACCACCCCTCCCACCCCCCGCGACCACGGGGTGCAACTCTACTTCCCCTACCTCGACGGCCTCGACTTCATCAGCCGCTTCAACCTAACCCTCCTCCCGGGCCTCGGCCCCCGCGGCTCCACCATCACCCGCAACATCGACTTCGCCACCGGTCTCGAGCTGCCCTCCAACTACACCGGCCCGGACCCCTCCGGCATGACCTTGGCCATCATGCGCTTCCACGACCTCATGGTCTCCCAAGGCTGGGACAAGATGGTGGAACCGGGGTTCTGGAACCTCCCTCCCGGCCCTCAGATCCCCGAGGACCTACTTCTACCCATCGGCGAGTTTGCAAACAAGTGGAATGTGACGGAGGCGTTGCCGAGGATGTACGAGTCCACGGGCGGCGGTGTGGCCGCTCGGCATCGCAACTTCACCGACGTGTTGACCCTCACCTTCCTGCAGAGCTTCAGTCCGACCTGGATGCAAGTCTTCTACGGCCAAGCACCTACGTACCACATCGCCGGCGGGAACCAGCTTCTTTACGAAGCTATCCACGCCCGTTTGGGAGCCGAAAACGTCCTCACCAATTCCATCGTCTCTAGCGTCCGCCGCCCGGAAAAGGAAGGAGACAAGCGCGGGGTGGAAGTGACCATCAAGACCACCCTCCCCAACAAACCAGCTACAACAACCGTAATCCGCGCAAAAAAACTCCTCCTCGCCATCCCCCCCACCCGCGAAAACCTAGCCCCCTTCGACCTCTCCCCCCTCGAAACCGATCTCTTCCGCCGCCCCAAATACGGCCGCTACGGCACGGCCATCGTCTCCTCCCCCGTTTTGCCCAGGGGTTACGAGCTGCACAACACTCCCATCCTTGCTGCCAGCGATCCCAACAAGCCGTTCATCAACGGGCCGCATATCCTTGAGTTTTCCAGCTACGGCAATGACAGTGAGTTGTTCAGTATTGGAGCTAGTGGGTCCGGGTTGAGTTACGGGGAGTTTGATCCGGAGAAGGCGGTGGCGGTGGCGCAGGAGAGTTTGGATCGGATGGTTGCTGCTGGGACGGTGAAGGGTGCAGGTGGTGATAAGAGGTTGAAGATGCTGGAGTATTCGGATCATGGACCGGGTGGGTTTGGGGTTAGTGCGGAGGAGATGAGGGCGGGGTGGATGGAAAAGGTGTATGGGTTGCAGGGGAAGAGGGGGACGTGGTATACGGGGAATGCGATTGCTATTGACTTTTCGACGCAGTTGTGGAAGATGAATGATGAAGTTTTGAGGAGGATGTTGGAGAGTTGGTAAGAATGGTCGAGTATGGGGGGAGAGTGTGATTGGCATTGTAGTGGTCTCGCGCACTGTGGAGGGGTACAAAGACGCTGAAGACTGTACATGAGAACAGGCTTGTCGTTGACCATGACTCTTGGACATGCAGTTTTAATACGGAATAAATGACCAAGCTGGGCAGGGCCTGTTACTCAAAAGCAGGTTTTCTTGAATGTGTTCGATATTAAGACCAACGCAATCTTTCGAACAAGGGAAAGAGACGTCCAGTTATTGCACTATCACACAGACCGCAAACTGAGCCGAGACGAAGAGGGTGTCACATCTAGTTCGCATTTTCCTTTTTCGACCATTATTATCAGCACCAAACGAATTAGGAATCCATATCCCCGACTCTCAAAGACTCAAACACATGTTCACCCATCATTCAACAAAACATCCACCAACCCCGAAACAAAGCCCCCCTCTTTCTGCCTCCTCCGCCTTACACCACCACCGCCCACCACCTTCATCGAAAGCTTTCCCCTTCCATCAACCCCATACTTCAACACCGGCTCCTCCCCCTTCTTGTTCTGCCTAACATGATTCGCCAAATCCGCTCCCGACGCATCACCCTTACACTCAGCCAACAACTTAGCCACCTCCGTCTGATTCCGATTCCGATTCCGATTCCGGTTCCGGTTCGCCGTCGACTGTCCCTGCCCCTGCCCCTGCGTTTGCGTCTGCCTCTCCTCGCCTGAGTCCCTTCTATCATCGTCATCGTCATCATCATCACCATCAAAGAACTCCTCCTCCTCTCCAGGGGCAAGCACAGCATTGATCATCTCCAACGGACTCATCGTGAACCTCCTGCCCAACTTCCACCACCCCCAGAACAACATCAGAGTAGCTACGGGACCAATCAAGCTAATAACCACGGCCACCGCCAACGCAGCTTTATCCATTGCGTACCTCGCCATGTCCTGATGACTTACGGACCCCACCTCTTGGAAGACCTTCGCGTCCTTATCCGACAGTCCCTCGTTTTCCTCGGTCGCCGCCTGCAAAGACATGCGAAATGCGATGTCTCGGTACGCGTTGATGATGTCCCCCATGGGGTCGTCAAAGGAGTAATCCTTCGGGTCGGAGCTGCGCCGGGCGGCGGGCGTGGCGGCGGTGTAGAAGAGGTTGGACAGCAGACCGGAGTTGGAGGTGGTCCAGCCTACGGCGCCGCCGTGGGAGACGTTGGAGGTGGAGTCGAAGAGGAGGGAGCCGATGGCGTGGAGGGCGGGGATAGTGCTGCCGAAGCCGGTGATGTAGGGGACTGTCATGTTGCTGTGGGGGAGAGAGAGAGAGAGGTTAGTTTGGATTGGATTGGAGCCGATGGTGGGAGGAGGGTATGGGTGAGGGGGCGGATAGGAAGAAGACATGGGAAGAAGGAGATAACGTACATCGGCGCCACGAAGGAGTCCACCGGCGGCAGGTTAACAGGGTCTTGCACAGCTTCGGCATCAAACCAGTTCTCGGATTGGAAACTCAACAAGTTGTCGTCGAGCAACATGCTGTAGTTTAGCAAAGAAGGAGCAAGCAAGCAGACTTTGTGCTCCAGGTTGCCCTCGTATCCGACATCGACTTTGCGCACCACGCTGATGTTGATCAGACTTCCCCTCGGAGACTCGTTGACGACGCTGATCTTTGAGTCGAACACTGTGGCCCCAAGAGTACCGTTCATGATAGCCTCAACACTGCCGGTGAGATTGTACGGGATGTTAGAAACCGTGCAGTTGACTTGGAAGCCGAAGGCCTGTTGGCGTCTCTGTCAGTAACTTCCTTGGACCCTGAAACATCGAGCCATTCCTAGGACAACGTAACGTACCACCACATTGACAGAGCAGTTTCTACAATCAGCTCCCAGAAGTCCCATGGGCGACTGCGTCTGATAGTTGGAAACCGCGTCCGCAAACCCAGGCGAAAACCGTAGGTCCGTGAGAGCATGTCCGCTGAGCATGCCACCCCATTCATCGCTCATGTTGGCCATGACCGGGATCTTGATCGTGTCCCAGATTTCGAGATCAACCAGTTCGACAAAGGTGGCTCTTTGCATCAAAGGACCGCGTAGCAGGGTCGAGATGGCCACGAGAATGGACACCAAACTAACCCCCACCGCCCTCCTCCTCCATAGACTCGTCAAAGCGCCCACAACACTGCTGGAGCTCGACCACACATAATGCAAGTTACTAACCGGCATCCCGCCCACCGCTCCTCTCCAGAAGGTAATCACCGCCGCCTCGGCAAATGCCACGCCCATCAGGGAGTTCGCCACGGTAGTCGTGTATGACAGCAGCACTTGCGGTGCTTTGCGGCCGGACCATGAGTCGATATCCTTGTGGTGGGAGAGGCGAACGATGAGGATTGCTATGCCGGTGCCTGGGGTGGGATGCATGTCAGTCAGCTGAGGGTGGTACTGGTTTGTGGATTGGGGTTGGATTGTGGGACTGGAGTAAAAAGGTGTTGGAGGTAGAGGTACGCACATGCTATGCTCAACAGCAAGGGGAGGATGCCGTAGACGGGGAACTGTCTGAGGGCACCTGGCTTCCAAGAAGGTGGGGAAGGCTTGACATCGTCATCTTTCGAGACTTCGTTTGTTTCCGTCTTTGAGATATCCTTCAGAGAGGCAGAGTGGGTGGAAGGTTGTTCTTGGACGTTGTGGTCGTAGCCAGACGCGTCGTTCTCATCTGGAGATCCCATGGCTTCTGACTTTGTCGCTTTGAACTGGATAGCCGAACGAAACAAATAACAGCAGGTTCGAGATCCTCAAGAACGGGTCTGAGAGGAGAAATCTAACAGCGCAAGAAAGGAAGGAAGAAATGCGAGGAAGAGGCTCTTCAAAGGATAAATACTACGAAATTTCTCAACTCACCTCCAAACCTCAGCTCCCTCTCATCAAAGCTAGCAGGCAAAGTAACATCCCAATCCCACCGCTTCGGTATCCAACCAATGCCACCCATCAACGGCATTCAATAGCTGCAAGCCACCATAACCCAGCGCGGTGAACAACCCTACAGTCTACAGTCGGCTAGCTCAGCTCGTGATAGGTTGGATTCCCATCGTGAAGTCCGGTCCTTGAACCGAGCTAGCGGTTCAGCTTCAACGTGGGCGCCACAACCGAGGGAGCTCCCACCGGGACGTTCGAGTTCGGTCGAGTCCAGACTCAAATAGGCTCGCGTGGATGGCAGGGAAGACCTAGCTCCCGAACCAGCGGAGATTTAAGATTAAAACCCACAAGGCTTCCCGGTACTCGATCAAGCTATTGACTGGGCGGTGGAGCTTGGTACTTTCCGCCGGGACGTTCTAGAACGTCAAGAACGTCAAGACATCAGGACACCCTAGGAGGACGGGTTCAAGGTCTTTTGGAGGTCATGAGGCGGGTTGCACCGCATCCACGACCGTGAGGGTGATATGGTTGCCATTCTCATTCGTTAAGCCAATCCATATGGCGCAGCTGGAGCGTTCCATGTTCGAGCACCTCCAGCCGTTCGATTGGAATGTACGGGGAGAGGGGGTGGTCGATGCATGCACGGCCCAGAGTAAGAGGGAGTTGAGAAGTGGGAAAAAGAATGTGAAGGGGAGAAGCACAGTGAAGAGGAATATATGGAAACGAAAGTGCACCCAGAGACAGGTTATAGAACACCACAGCGACGTACCCATAATAGTGCACTAACAGACGCTGGGGTAAATCATGAGTGGGTCAGATAACGCCGTATCTAAACCATCAATCTTCTGCCATTCCTATTCGTGCAAGTGACGAACTGGCAAATGCTCTCAAGAGCCAGTAACTGAGGACTTACCTCGAGACTGAGATTGGAACCATGGCCCGTTCCTACAACACCTCCCCCTTCATCGGCCTCCTCACCCTCCGCCTGTCCGGGAGCACCCCATTCACCACCACCATCCCTAACCGCCCAGTCTCCTCCACAACTCCGTACTGCAACTTCGGCTCTCCGTTTCCTTCAATGTCCTTCTTCCGCACATAATCCGCCACCGCTGCTCCCTCAACATTACTCTTGCAATCCGCAAAAATCTGAGCCACCTCCGTTGTGCCGTTTTGAGCACCGGTGGCCGACGAAACGGACATCGCATTGATCACCTCCAAGGGACTCATCGTCACCTTTCTCCCCAGCCTCCAGAACCCCCAAAACAAGATAAGCGTAGCCGCGGGCCCGATCAAGCTAATCACCACAGCCAGAGCCAACGCGTCTTCGTCCGTTGCATACTGGACTCTTGTAGTATTGCTAACGTACGAGATGTTCTGCGCCACAACTAGCTCTGACGTGCGAAGCTTGCCTTCGTTTTTCTCTTGGGCCTCCTTGACCGACATGCGGAAGGCGATTTCGCGGAAGGAGCTGATGAGGTCGTCCATTGGGTCATTGAACGCCAGGTGTTCTGGCTCTTCGGTGAGGGAATTATCGAGGTCTGTGGCGAAGTAGATGTTGGCGAGAAGGCCTGCACTTTGCATTGTCCAGACTCTGGGATTGCCTGTGTACCTGGCAAAAGAGGCAGATTGGTATAGGTTTTCGTTGATGATTTCAAATATGTCGAGTTCATTTAGCTTCCTTGGAAGACCGAGGTTTGTCAGTGATTGTAAGCGGAAGAGGATGGGGGGCAGTAGGAAGGACATAGGTAACTAACAGAAGCTTAACAACGGTGTCGTCTGTCTAATTTAAAGACTGGAACTGGAGAGCCCCATCGAGGTCGAGATTCAAGCTGTAGTTAACAATTGCCGGGTACAGAAAGCAGCCCTGGCGTTCCAGATTGCCTTCCAACCCAATCTCAGGTTTCCGGGTCAAGTTGATGAACAGGGCACTCTTACCCAAGGCCTCATCTCTCACAACAGTTATGTCCGAGGAGAAGACATATAAGATAGGATCCGCGTCCTTCTTGATTTCATCAAGCGTTAGATTGTACGGGATCTTGACGTTTGTGCAGTTCCTCACGGCAAACCCGAATGCCTGCCCAACGGTTAGCGACCTGAGGTGTGGTTTAAGAGCACAAAGCAATAGAAGGACCGTACCGTGGCATTCAGAGTGCAAGTATCACACGTCTGATCGCCAATCTCGATCGGATTTTGGTTCTGGAAGTCGCTAATCACATCCGCAAAGCCAGGCGAGAAGCGCGAAAGTGGTCCAGTGGCCGGGTTTGTCCGGCCAGCCCAGCCATCTGTGATGTTGGGCATAATGGGGAGGATCTTTGTATCTGCGTAGATGTCCGGCACGGCTTCAACGAATGACGCTCTTTGCATCAGAGGGCCACGGAGCAAACTTGAAGCCGCCACAAGAATGGACACTGGAAGAAGTAAGCGATTCGTCCAAGTCCAGCACATGTTGTATCGCTCGGTATGCTCGGGAAGGGAGTAAGTAGAAAAGGCAACGCATACCCGAGCTGACCACGACAGCCCTCCGATGGAAGATGGACCGGATGGCCCCAATAGCACTTGAGGAGCCTGCCCAGTAGTAATGAAGGTTGCTAGCCTACTGTCATTGTAAGTCGTTGTCGACATAGTCTTGCAAGAACAAGATGGTGGACTGACCGGCATCGCATCCAGTGCGTTGTTCCAAAAACCTATCACCGCTGCTTCCGCGTAGGCAAAGCCCATTAGGGAATTAGCAATGGTAGTGGTGTAGGACAACAGCACTTCAGGCTTCAGGCGACCAGAGAAATCCTCGATTTTTTCGTGGCGCGTCATGCGGATGATACCGATAGCTGCTCCTGTGCCTGAGTCGTTCGTTAGATGAAGATCTTGTGGCGTTGTCTGCATCGGTTGTGGACTTACAGCCAATGCACAAGAGCAAGGAGGCAAACCCAATGATAGGAAACCTTCGAAAGAAGCCCGGTTGCCATTGAGATCCTGCGCGCTCTTTGCAAACTTCTGCTGTCTCCTCTTTAGAGACTTCTTTCACGGAGTCGGGATGTTGCTGGACATTGTACCCGGCCGGGTGAAGCTCGCTAGGAGACCCCATAGTGTCGGGCTTTGGTGTGATTGAGAAGGGGTAACGGCCAGAGACTCGAGATGAAGGTCAGCTCAGATCGAAGAGGACAGCGGGCACCATGATAAGGATATACCAACAATTACTTCCAAACCTCAGCTCACCTTCTTCCCTACAAGCAGTACACCGGTCCTCGCGTTCCAGGTCTGCCCACCAATACCCATCTTCAACGTTGTCGGCTCGCATTCAGCACATGCAACTCTGCAAGCTACCAATCTCCAGCTCAACCCCAGGATGGCAGACAGCCCAAGGTTGGTTAGCCGCTTTGACAAGATTGGATCGCAAAGGCCGCCATTGGGAACCAAGCCAATGGTTCAGCTCCATCACGAGCGCCACACCCGTGTTGGTGAAGCATGGGTGATAAGGTTCTGGACTTGACGGCATCATTAGGTTCTAGAACGCGGTAACGGCCTAAAGGCAGCGGTTGGGAACTGCTACTACCTATGCAACTTGAACTTCCAAAAGGGTGTGGAAAGGTAGTGGTCAATTGGTGGTCACCTGTTGAGCCATACAGTCAGCACTGAAAGGTAGTGGTCGTACAAGGAACGGCTCCAGCTACGCCATAATTACTTGTTTGGAACCAGTATAAACGGGCTCGGGGATAAGCAATTAGTTGGGTAAAACTAGATGCCTACGCGGGCGAAAATGGAACAAGGTTAGATTAAAAATGGGTGCTCATTTGCGAACGAGGAAGAATCAAGAGTTTGGCCAACGGAAGGAAAAAAGTTGAGAAGAGGGTTGATGAGAGAAAATTTACTCGAGGCAACATACCCATGAGGAAGGAGTAAACAGCCTGCAGTGGGTCTGAGAAAAAAAACTAAGAATCCCCAAAGGGAAAGAGCGCATTAAGCCTCAACGCAAGGCGCCAAGCAACATCTATATGACAAAGGAAAGTATGACCGACAACGTCAGAACTGCGCATCCACAATATGTACAACAGAAGAAAAAGACCACCCAAATAAAGAATCCCTAAAAAAACAGAACTCCGAAAGAATGCCTCCACACTATGTAATCAACCTTCCACCTTCCACCCCTACCCTTCCCCAATCAACATCAAAGCCCCACAATATTATATACCCACCCCTCCACCCCCAACACAGCACTCTCAAACGGCATCGCCTCCACCTCCAACTTTAGCTCAAACTCCAGTGCGTTCCTCCACTTCAAGTTGCTGGAGAAATCTTTCCTTGCCAAGGCTTCGACGGAGGCAAACCCCATTAACGAGTCAGTAACCGATTTGTTTTGGGGCGACAATGACATTGGCAATGACAAAAGGCGAGCGGACCAAGTGGGAATGTCCATGTCCTGGTGTAGCGTGTGGTGTGTGTGGGTGAGAAGGTGAAAGACACCGATGGATATTAGTGTGCCTGTGCTTCGGAATTGTGTTAATATAAGGTTATATTGGTCTTCTGGGTTGGTGTTGATTGGGGACTTACATGTTATGCCTAAGAGCACAAATAAGAAACCGAAACTGATAATGGGGAAGTGAAAGACTCCGAGGTTTGGTTGGGATTCGGTTTCTTGGTGGTTCTTGATTTTCGCCTCGAGGTTCCGCTCTTCGTAGTCGGGGTATTGTTCAAAGTGGCACCCGAGAAGGTGAAGGTTGCTTGTGGATATCATGGCTTTAGATTTTGGTCTTGGGTAGGAAGGAGGAAAGGTTGATGGTTCAGCAAGCTCTGAGGATCAACAGAGTCTCGAAAACAACTCGGTCGAATCTAGCGTATAATGAGAAAGAAAAAGATGCGATGAAATTGCAGAAGAGAAGAAGACAGCAGCGCGAATACAGCAAAGAGTCAACAGCACCATGTTGATATATCAACAACAACAAACACCCACCTCCACCTCGACTTCATCTCCCCATGTTCGGCTCCCTCACCAGCTCACCTCCACTCCATCAGTCGTGGCAGTCCAACGGTTTCCGTGATCAACGTAATAAGGTTCTCGCCAATAATTCAACACAAATCTCCGGTTGTTTGTCCCTAGTCTCTACGTAGCAGCAAGCCACTTCACCTTGCCGAGCCCCAGCTCAGCCCAAATCTCCAGCGCAGGGACAGACATAGCAAATACGTACTTGCCCATGGTTGGTCGGTTTTCGGCAGCCAAACTGCGACCGCAAATTCGCAAAGGCCGTCATTGGGAATTTGCAGATACCAAGCGAACGGTTCAGCTTCGCCTAGGAGCGCCACACCCGTGCAAATCGGACCATCACTACCGGGGAGTCCATCCGCAAATTGCAATGCCGGTTTGTCTCTTGGGATGTCAGGGAGCCAGGCAGCACGGCAGCCCGGGTTCGACCGAGATTGCTCATAGCAGAGCAGAGGCTGTGTAGTTTGTGTTAGTATTAGTGCACTAACCGATAGTGACGATACTAGGGAGCGCCAGTGCTAAGCGTCCATCTTATTGACCCAAACTCCTCATCCCTCGACACAACCCTGCGGATGGATGATATCGAACCGTACGACACGACACGTTCACGACAACCTCCCCTCTTGTGGTCTCCTCACACATTCCACTTTTGACATCATCGCAAGACGCCTAGTCTTCTCCACAACTCCATACTGCAGCCCAGTTCCCCGCCAGTTGTTCGCCCCTCGTGAGTCGTGACGTGAATATCAAGCTCGTTGCTTCTCAAGAGCGACAAGAAGAGCAGCGGCGCTTCTCTCGAGTTCCTCGAGATTCTTCGTCGCGGCTTGAAGATACTTTGTCGCCTTCTCCAGGTCATCTAAGGCAGCCCGGAGGTCATCATCACGTATCTTAGCACTCTTCCCCTCCATCGGAGCTTGTTTCTTGACCGAACGATTGCTCTTGCGCTCTACGGTAAAAGTCCCCGTCAATTCAAGTGGCACGTCAAGTTCTCAGTCCGCGAATGCTCACCTGAATGCTCCCATAGCGTGAGGAAAAGGTCCCACACTTCAAGGAGGAAAGAAACCAGGAGCCCGACGAAGATGAAGGTTTGCGCGCGAACTAGGGTCGTTTGATAGAGAGGAATCATCATACAAGCCACCAAGAGCACGTGGAGGAGGAAGCCTGTAGTGATTTGGTCAGTCGCCAGGGCCGATACGTATCGGGTTAGGATACGAACGAATTCCCAAGGCAAGCAAGTAACCATCCATGTTGTCGGGGAGCGGGGGCCGGGGCAGCGTATGCGCGTTTGGAGGCTTGCTCTATCGTTGTAGAGGTGAAGGGATCGATGATGACGGCAACTGCGACTGGTGGAAGGCAGTTAGCATCTGTAGCACAGGGCGAGAGGGGGAAATCTGATGCGAGGGTGAATGGAGGAGAAGAACGGACCGTTTACCGCAGCTTGCACAGTTATGCTGCTCTGCTTCCGATCGAGTTCAAAGCACGGAGGGTGGTGTACTGCTCTGCTTCCGATCGAGTTCAAAGCACGGAGGAGGGTGGTGCAACGATGGAAGAGAGAAGAGGAGGACGGCCCGGGAGAACGAAAACAACCAACAATGCAGCGGAGAAATGCTGGAACTGAAGGGTGTGTCAGTCCATGCCGGGGGCCAGGGCACGGCCTTCCAAAAGAACGGGGATTTTGCTTTGGGTCGCGAAGCTCTTGTGAAAAGGAAGGAGCGATTGAGATTCCTCATTGCATCACTGACGCAACGAACTCGCGACTGCGAAATGTTAAGGCGATGACCGTACAAGGGGAACACAAACACTCAGACAAACATTCAGACAAGACGGAAGGAGCGATGAAAGATGGCATCACTAACGCAACTCGCTACTGCTTGTGCCTCTCAGCCTACCCCCGATTCCGGCGCGAAATCTTGAGGCGATGACTTCCAGGTTATGCACAGGGAAACACAGAAGAGACAAGACGGAAGCACAGCATCGATGAGACCTGCCTGACCTTGGAAAGAAAAAGAGCGGACGTCGAACCCCTAGAACACGATCTACTAATGAACCGGCATTTCAGCCACCACTGCCCGCTTATTCCTCCGTCCTCTTCGAAACTTTCAAAGTTGGACTTAAACTCAATGTGTGACGGTGTGAGTAAGTGCCTCGAAGAACTGGACCGAAACAAGAGCACATCAAAGCCACCAACCTCATCCTTCAAGACGTCCAATCTTCTTCACAGCAACATACTGCAGCACCAGCTCCCGGTCACTTAATATCCTTCCTATAACGAGAATCATAGGTAGGCTAGTTCCTAGGCGTAGCCGTCGTAGCGGACATGCCCGCGTTTCCTGCTGCCCCTACGAATCCTCCTGTTGGTCCACAATATAAACAAAAGGCTATTCTAGCCCGTGGCCCGATCAAGGGGACATCGATGGACGAGAACTATTGCGCGAGCGAGGGCGGAAATAGTCTACCACCTCAGTGCCGTCCGTCCACAATAGCACAAGACCTTTTTTATCATCTGTCCCTGAAGGATCGTTCCAACGAGAGAAACCATCAGACTGTACTAGGCTAGGGACTTGGTCAGTTCCATGGCAGGAGCAATAGTAGGCGTCGGGATTGATCGAGTAGGATACTAACTGATTCCGTAGAAAACGAGTGAGCTGGTTGGCATGGCGTTGAAGTTGAACGTATTGTTCGATAACGACGGCAACAACTGAAGATCAGGCAAAGGTGGAGGGGAGTTAGCAACTGTAGCGGAGGATAACACGACAAAAACATGATTCGACAATATAAACGGGAGGGGAGGAAGACGGGAAGAGGAAATGGCGGCTTACAGCCTTGGGCTACAGACCCATCCAGAGCACTAATGGCCGAAATCCCGGATGATGACCAGAAGAAACGACTGAGGTATCGACGGAATGTTGACGTACGGTGGAAGGCGACTTTGATGACAGAAGATGTGATTGGTTTTGATGGCCTGTCGGGAGAAGGGATCCGGAAACCAGGGCACCAAAAGAGATGGAAAATATCGATCGAAGTGAAGAGTTTTCGTTTGGTTGCAAAGCTCTTGTGAGGAGGAAGGAGTCGATCCCTTATCACGTCACTAACCGAAGTCACGACTGCCTCCCAACCCAACTCTGAGGAAATGCCACTTGGCGTTTCGTGAATACGTGCGTGAAAGGACTGATGCAAAGGCGAAAAGTATACAACACGCCAAGACCATCTCATCCTCACAAAGTCACTAAGCACGCCAGGTAGAACGTCGAACCCATATGGGTAGACACATGTTTGGATTTGCGTATATATGTCCGGCAAGTCTCAACTCTTAAGCCTTTTCTCTCCCAAGAAAGTTGCACCTTTGCCACCATTTGCAAGTGACACAGAAACCCCCAAAGACCTCTCCCCAATTCGAACAACAAAGGAACGTGAAGAACCGGAGAACCAAAACCATACAGAATGTGAAAGCGTAAAAAGCGTAAATGTCAGAACAAGATTCCAATTCCCAAAAAATGCATAACACAAGACACAGTCGTGGTGAAGCAAACCAAGAAAAAGTAAGATCGTCACCAAGCCATGTTCTTCATCCTCTCCAGTTTTCCGTGTTTTTGTCCGTTGAGCGGACACCAAAAAGCCCGAGACAGGGTGGCACAGCAACCTTGCCCAGCAGACATGTCAGTTGGAGACGTGTCATGAATGAGAGTAGAAGAAAAACTGAAGACATCGGGGCATAATCGTAATTAGCATAACATTGTATCCTGTAAGCGCCAACCCATCCCTTCAAAGCAACAAAGCGGCCAGAGCTCCATGTAAAGCTTTCCTGATATGCCGTCAACACTCTAAGCACCGATGCTGCGCTTCTGAGCGGTCAACACAAGCCTCGCCTTGCGCTGCTGACCGTCAATGGCCTCCGTCTTGGCGCCGCGGTTGCTGTTCTTCAACAGGCTCGCAAAGCTGCCAGAGTCACGGCTGGCCGCCTCGTTATCGGAGCAGTTGGTGCTATCTACGCTCGTGCGGTTGGTCTTCTGGCGCGAGCTCGGGCGATCTGAACCGATGGCGCCCCAGCTGCCAGTGCTAGTGCGCGAGCTAGGCAGGCTGCACTCGGCATCGTCGTGGTCGAGCAGGATACCGGATCCGCTACGGCCCGAGTCGCTGTCGTTGTCCGTCAAGGGTGTCTCCACCAGCTCGTCAGCGCTCTCGGAAATAGGGCTAATACTTCCAGAGGAGCGGGCCTCCTTGCGCCTTTCAAGACCGGCACGCACAAGGTTGTGGATCGCCGAGCGGCGAGTGCGAGCAACAAAGTTCTTGCTACCCTCGTGCTTGGAGGTCGGCTTGGACTTGAGCTCATCCAGCGAGGGCGGGTTGCGCGGCTGACGGACGGGGTGCTCGCCAGCACGAGCCTGACCGGGCCCGTAACCGGCGGTCATAGGGGTCATCGGGAAGGTGGACGTCTTGGGACCGGCAGTCTTGGGAAGCTCCTCGCTGGTCGAGATGGACAGCTGGTTCTTGTTGCCGTTCGCAGTCGAGATGGTCTTCTTATGACCACGACGGAAGGCGTTGGCGCTCGGGGGAGGCAAGGGGTTGACAGCAGTCTCGACGGGCGACTCGAAGCGGCGAGGAGGCGAAGAGTTCCGCGAGTTCGACTTGCTGGCCTCGGCCGGGGGAGGAGGGGACACCTGCAAGCGGGGAGTGCCGACAGCCGGCTGCTGGACACCACCGTAGCTGTTGAGGTTAAGCTGAGCAGTCTGGTTGGCGAGCTGGTTGGTGGCCTCGTAGAGCGTCTGCTGGCCAGTGGTAGGTTCGTAGAGGGAGTAAGCGCTCTGCTGCTGGGTAGCAGTCGGGGTCATCAGGGCCTGGAGCTGCTGGAGGTGCTGGATCTGGGCAGCTTGCTGAGCACGAGCCTGTTGGAGGGCCAAATACTGTTGCTGGAGACGCTGCTGTTGGAGTTGCTCCACCTGTTGCTGAACCTGTTGCTGCATCTGTTGCTGGTAAACAGCTGACTGGTGGCTGTGCTGCGAGGCCGGGGCCTGTCCCTGCATACGGTAACCCTGGGACTGGAACTGCTGAGCAGCCGCCTGCAGGGCCTGCAGCTGCTGTTGCAACTGCTGCTGACGCTGAGCCAGAACGTGATTAGTGTACATGAGTTGAGCGTGCACGTTGGGATCAAGCTCTGCCTGCACCGAGTCATCCATCGAAAGCTGCTGCGGGACCATGATCTGGTCGGTCGTGTACTGCTGCTGCTGTTGATAAGCGGCCACCTCGGCGTTGTACATGGCCTGCTGTTGCATGGCCTGCTGTTGAGCCTGGTGCATACCGCCATAGGTCGGCATGGACGTCTTAGGTCCGTTCAGGTAGCTGGCGCCGTCATACATGCCGGGAGTGATCGAGTTGTTGCGGCTGTTCCGGGCGTGAGGGTTGACAGTGGGCGAGGCGGGACCGTTTCCAACCGAGAAGCTGGTAGCGGTAGCCGACTTGGGGGCGGTTCTCAAACCCGCCAGAAGGTGAGAGCGGCTGGTGCGCGGCGTAGGAATGCCGGTGTCGTTCTCGGGGATGGACTTGAAGTCGAAAGAGAGGGGCTTGATGTTCTGGCCGCCTCTCCTTGAGGCCAGACCAGAAGGCATGGCCTGCTGGTTGTACTGCATGTGCGCCATTTTTGATGATGATGGATGGATATTAGGAAGAATATACCGGTTGCTGCAAGAACGTGATCAAACGCTCTGATGTTGCGACCGCTCTATTTTCTCTCGAAGAATGCGGAAACGATGTGAAGTCGAAGAAGCCTGTACCAGGACCCCAAACCGAAGATAATGCAATGGTGGTTGGTGTATAAAAACAGCTGATGATGATTGGGAATGTTCCAATTAAGAGATTGTCGAAAGACGGAGGTCGAAAGATTGTGCTGCTAGTGATGGAAACCGAATGAGCGGACAGAGCGTTCAAAAGCCGGAGCGACGAACAGAAGAGGGAAAGAAGCGGTCGAGGGTCGACTGTTGCGAGTAGAAGACGGTCGTCGGTCGGCGGAGAGAGAAGGTAAAAAGACCTCGCGCGTTCGGTGGGATGGTGGATGGGAAAGAAGGACGGTGGGGTGTTGTTATTGATGACTTGTCGAGAAGAGGAGTGAGGTGGCGAATTTGGTCGAACCGGTGCGAACCTTGAAAAGGTGCAGTAAGTGCGGTGGTCAGGCAGAGTCGGTTCGGCTGAGACCGAAGACTGTGTGTGCAAGCCTGGACTGGACCGGGTCAGGAGACAACAACCTGAAGAGCTGCTAGCGGCAGTGGATGCTTGGCTGGCAGGCAGTGGTGTGGCTGTCGGGTTTAGTACCTCTAGCGGGGAGCGACAACGCGTGCAGAAGTCAACCCTTTGTTTCTCGGAATGGAGACAGACAAAGGGACAGGACAGAGCTGGCCAGAGCTACCTTTTCCACTTGTTCCAAAGGGACGGGAGCGTGTTGGACAACAATGAACAGGACTGATGATCCTTTTCCCTTCCACTCTCAAAGTGTGTGGCAGAAGCAGCAGCAGCTGACCGTGTGTGTGTAGTTGCTGTATCCGGGGCGATCACGTCTCCACGATGACCCTAGTATACTGCTCTTTCCGAATCAAGGACAATCAATTGCCTTTGATGAATGTTGCTGCCAGAGATTATTGTGTGAACGTCGGGTGTTCGTGTGCGAATGCGTTGCGGTGCGTTGCGTGTTGTCGAGTAAAAACCAATCGAGGCCGAGGTCGACGAGACGGAAAACGCGCGAGATAAAAATCGGATGGTGATAACAAATAGCGTGTGCAGCCGAAGTAGAATACAAGGATTAAAAGGAATACCCTTTTTGCTGTTTGTTGTTGATGCGATCGATCTTTTTACCTCTTGCCCAGCTAGGGGTTTGTTTGGATTTTGGCCGGATTTTGGGAGATTTCTGCAGTTGTGTGCGGTCTAGTGGGTGTGTGTGGTGTGGTGTGCGTGGTCGAGGAGGGTATCTCGAGAGAAAGCCGAAGCGACGAAGGCGCGTTGAGTTGGGGACGTCTCGGTGGAGATGGTCTTGTCAATTTTTTTCAATCAACGAGGAAGACGACGGTGCCACACTAGTAGAGAGAACAACTGGAGAATGGAGAATAGACAACTTGGACAACGACGACAAACAGCGACGACGACCGACGTCTTGCACAAATGGAGAGAGGAAGAGGAAAGAGGAAGGGGGTTGTTGCCGGACGAGGCTAGGAAAAGGAAGGGCGATCTAGATGGCGATGGAGATGGCAAAAGAGGAAAAAAAAAGAGAGAAAAGGTGAATGTGTCTGAAGACTGGAAAGAGCCGGGACAAGTGTGAAGTCAAACAGGAAGTCTGCGGTCGAGAGTGCAGTTGACCTGTCGGGCGGACAGGTGCTGGTCTGTCCACTGTTCCCATGCCCCGATGCGCTGGACAAGGCAGGAGAGCAAAAAGCCGGGATCACGGGCCAGAATGAGAGACGAGCGTGCAGGAGCAAGGGAGAAATCCTGAACCGAACGCGTGCTGGCGGCGCAATCCGGGCGGGGCGGACAAGAGGTGGAGTCAAAAAGAGGGTTAGCGAGAGCAGCAGGAGCCAATTGGTCAAATGCAGCAGGGGAAGTGGGCATGTCACAAGGGTTAGCGGATAGCAGCCAGCGATGATTGAGCGAAAGCCAAAAGCCTGAAGAGGGTGAATGAGCCTTTGGTCAGCCAATAGCATGGCGCAATTACCACTCGATGCGAGATGAGCCAAGTGTCCGCTGAGGAGCAAGACTGCAGTCACCATCTCGTGATCATTTGGCGTTAACAGAGAATGCCCGGAAGAATCACCGGTTGGTGTTAGACATACGAGGTCCGCTGTTAATCCTGCCTGTAACTGGCGGCTACAGCGGGCATGCATCACCAAAAGACAGCTCACACTCAACCGGGCCAATCACATGCTGGACATGCTCGATCTGGCAAATTATCCAATCAGAACGCAGAACCATAACATTGAAGTGGTCCCGCACCAGTGAGTCGAAACACGAACCCCTTGTCCGGAACTTGCCGTCCTGGCATCAATCCATCATCGGATCCTGTCAATCCAATATCCAAAAGAATCGGACGAAATATGGAAGCCTATCTCGACCTCGATTCCTTTGTTCAGGCACTTCCCGCTCCAATCCTGGGTACAAAGTGTCGGTTGAAGAAAAAAACATGGCAAAAATGCGACGAATTCGGCATCAGATCCCTTCCAGCTGGCCGAGCATTCTCATTGGAACCCAACCGTCAGATGCTCTACACTTGGATATCCTCTTTGGGAATATCGTACTCGGTTGGATTCAGGAATCTGCAAGAGACATGTCAAAGTAAAAGAGGTTCCCTGTCGATAACACTTGTGCTCCCTTGTTGCTCATCACACCAGTCACCACACACAAAAGACGGGCGAGACACAACGTTGCCAAAAAGGAAGCTTTTAGAATATACTTTGGCAGGGCTGAAGAAGCGACCACAAGGAAGACCACACACACACCACTTTGATAGCCCCTGTTCCTAGCTGCACGTTGACTCAAAGGCACCACCGTTGATGCACGGTTGGCTTTCTATGCTCTGAGAACGGCGAGTACAATGAAAACAAACACACATCCTCTCTTCTCCCACCGAACCACCCAGCTGGAACTGGAACGACCCATCCACGTGGTTTACCAAACCACAAACATGCATTCTGGCGCACTCGGTTGAGACGGTGCAGTGCGTTGCGTTCACTTGCGACAGCGGCGGTGCAGTGCAACAACGAACGCCGTTCAAGTCAGTCCCCCTCCCCCCACATCGGGACCATCGTTATTTCTCTTCAGCCCAGGCCTTCCATACTCCCCAATTGGTCATCAACCTTACCCTGAAAGTCATACTCCTTCGATGAATAGGTCTCATACTTGGAATTATCGTGGTTCAGGATGAAAATGTCTTGCTCCGCTCCCTGGTCTCCATGTCTCCAGGTCTCATCTCAGCCGACCGTTGCCTCAAGCGAAACATCTTAACTCCGTACTACTGCACAGCACTAGCAAAAAGAACTTCAACAGCCGAGATGCTTGTCATCCTATCGTCCCGCTTTCCCTCTCACACACAGGCGGATCTGAATCCAGCGGGCCACCATCCTCCGGGCCTGCTTGGTCCTGATCCGCGGGCCACGGAGACCAGCTCTCCGGTAACCATTCATACCACAAACAGTAGGCAAAAAAAAAAAAAAAAAAAGTCTGGGGTACACTACACCGTAAACAAGCCCACCTTGAAGAGGTGTGTGGATGTCGTGGATGGCAACATGTTTCGAAATGGTAAGTGGTTGCTTAGGGCAAAACGTCGTCTGCAAAAACTTCCTGGTACAATATCCATAGGGTCAACTTTCGTTGTGAGCGTCTCCTGAATTTTCGATGATTCGGGGGTTTTTGGTGAATCGACCCCCATCATTCAGCAGTCCAGAACATGTCGGCTTCGCCTTCTTGGCAGAGAAATTCCAGCTTGACATGGCTGTGAATTCATGGATTCTATCAAGTTTCCTGGATGCCACAACAGAAGACATCGACGAGGAAGAAAAGAAGAAAAAAACCAATCGTCGATCTCCAACCGCAAAGCGCAATCACAACCGCCGAAGAGAAGTCCTGCAGAGAAACCCTGCATGCAAGTCACCTTCACGCACCTGCATTTTCACTTCTTGGCGTCTTATTTTCCACCCGCCGGAAATGCAGGTGATCCCAACGGCGCTTAGCATTTTGCTTCTTTGAGAAGCCCGAAAGACTTCCGGACCGGCAGTTGAGATAACCATTAACCACTGACGATTCTGCGCGACGATGAATTACATACCGTACATATCCGCATGGAGAATGGAATACGTGATAGGCCTTCGAGATGCCGGCCGATGCCATCCCTAATCCCTCAGCGTCAACGAACAGAACGGGCGTCGTTTCACAATATCCCAAACGTCAAAACCCAACATGCTATGTATGTATTTGTTCCCCGCTCCCGACTCCCGCCGTTCGTTTCCATTCTATTCTCCCCGACGCCGGGACTCCGGGACCCGGGACCCGGGACATCGGTCTAATTAGCATGACCCAAACATTCCCGTAACTACCGTCGCCGTTTATCCCGCCCGAACGTTCTGTGTCTCGCCCTGGCTCTGGCTCTATTTATATCCCTTGCAGATCGCCGTGATCGCGAAGTACATCATCGCGCTCGGAGCGGATACTGCCCCTGTGTTACCGGCGATCGCCTGGCTGGCTGACTTTGTAGGTTTCGGTGTTGCAGTGATCGCACTCACAGCAGTCTATCAGCAGAAGCTTCAAGTATTTAAAAAGCCACACTGCAGAGCATGGAGTAGTTCAGAGTCCAACGTTTGACATCCATCCATACCTGCCAAGTCAGGGCAGCAGGTGAAGATACAAAACATCGATCGGACGTTCCGACACGATGGAGCGCACAGTCCAGAATCCAGAATACAGAACACGGAGATTACGGGGACATGTGGAGAACAAAACACCGGGTTCACGGCCTTCTGGAATAGGAATACGAGTGCCCAATTTTCGGGCGGCCCGGGGATGCTGGCCCAGCTGGACTTCTGGAAGCGGCTGCGCCCCCCTGAATTGCGGAGCCGACCCGCCTTTCGCGAATCTCGGCGCGGCGCACGAACACGGTACGGGCGGAGGAGGGGCCGGATACTCGGGGCGGGGCGGGTCAGCGGGATTGCGACCTAATACATGGGATGGATGATAGGACGGGCCCGTCTTTGACAATGGCTATACAGAACCGACCGAGTAAAGTCAAGTTCTTCCAGGCTTATTCTTAAGTTCAGGTTGTCACAAGCATTCACAGCGAGGTTAAGGATGAATACTAACATGGCCGTGAAACCATGGGTTCATCCATTCATGACATCATTACCGCACTACATACAGCTTCCGCCCTCTTTCCTTATTGATCCTATTTCGCACCCTTTCCAAAGAGAGCCTCCCTCACATCATACCCATACTCCACCGTTCCATGCCAATAATTGACCGTATCAACCTTGGTAATCCTCCACGCCTCATCCAGCGCCTGCACCACCTCCTCGGGCAACGGTCCCTTTTCGAGGTCGGTCAAGTTGCTATCCAACTGATCGATGCTGCTGACACCAATAATCACCCCATCATTCCCATCCTTAATCTTCAAGGCACTATGATGCACCACCCACCGCAACGCCGTCTCAATCATTGTGAGTCCAGCCTTCTCCACCGCCTGCTCGACCACCTGCAACGCGCGGAACGTGCTCTCCTTGAAGTACCTGCCGCGGTACATGGCGCCCATCTTGTTCACGTCCGAGAAGCGGCCGGACTCGGGGACGATGTCGTGGGACTTGATTTTGCCGGAAAACAGACCGCCGGCGAGGGGGTTGTAGACGACGATGTCGAGGCCGTAGCGCCTGCAGGCGAGAACGAGCTCGGTCTCGAGCGAGCGGGTGATGGCGTTGTACATGCCTTGGTAGATGGTGGGCAGGACCCAGTTGTTGTACTTGCATGTCATGACGATCTCGGCGACTTCGAACGATGTGAAGTTGGAGATGCCGAAGCGGACGAACTTGCCGGCTTTGTGGAGGGCGTCGATGGCCGAGAGGGTTTCGGCGAGGGGGGTTTTGCGGTCCTTTACGGGCATCCGTTCTGTCAGCCAACCTCTTTCTGTTTCGCAAAAGAGGGAAAGGAAGAAGAATAGTACTCACAGCAGCGTGCAAATACAAAATATCAACACACTCCGTCCCCAGCTCCTTCAAACTGATCTCGGCGCTCTCGAGCACCTTCTCCCGCGTGTTATCTCCTCCGTTGGTGGGATAAATGACTTTGGTAGCTAGCGTCAAGCCGCGGTCCTTCCAGCCCGCCTCGCGTGTGAAGGCTTCCTGCTTCCCGCCGATGTACATGCGCGCCGTGTCGACTTCGTTGTAACCCCGCGACTGGAAGAGGTCGAGAACCTTGCCGAACTCGGGGACGGTGGTGACGCGCGCGCCCGTCTCGGTGTCGGTGCCGAAGGTCATGAGACCTAGGATCACGCGCGGCTTGGGTGATTGGGCGATGAGAGGCATGTTGGCGGTTGGTTTGGGGGTTTCTGGGTTGGCTCGGGGTTGTTAGATGCTTGATCTAGAAGGCAATGGTTTTGGGGAGCGATGGCGATGTTTATATGGTGTTTGTTGACATGGAGACACCCCGCGTGAGGGGTTGCGTGGGGGAGTAAGGAGCGTGGAGGAGGAGTTAGTGGTTTAACCCCGCCTGTCTCCGAGCTGACAAATGCGAGAGATTGACTCACCCGGGGAAGAATGACAACTGAGGAACGGGAAATGTGCCAAAGTGCGAGCAATGGATGGTGTTGAGACTGTTGATATTATGGTTTTGACGAGGGGTAAGATCGGACTCAATGACGCCATCAAACGCCGGCTCAGAATGCGGGAGGGAGCGACCCGCTTTGAGCCGTGCCGGTACCAATTCCGGCAAGTCCGGCAACTAACAGCGGGACAAGACCGATGGTGACTTCATCCAAACTTCTACTTGGCTTCTATTCCGATAGTCCCACGCGTCGCGTCACAACCTTGCGATGAGATGGGGGAGAATGCAATCGATCACGTCGATTCCATGTTTGGCGCAGCCATCCTGTCAATGTGCGCTACGATGCCCTGTATTCTCTAGCCTACAGTGCCTTATTCTCGCTGGCACTACGTGGGTGTTAGCGCATCCCCCCCTGACACCGGCTTCAACGGCAGAGATCACTAACACAGACATTTCTCCCCACATTGCAAAGGACATAATGGAATTCATGCCTGTCTCTTTCCCCTTTGAGTCTTTGACGACCTCTTTCCAACATCCCGAAGTGGTGCTCAAGGCTCGTACTGAGACAGATCGTCAGCCGCCATAAGCATCCAGGCAGCAATGCATCAGCGGAGATGGAGTCAAGATATTGGGCAGCCAGTTATGGGCTAGCATGACATCAGAGCTGAAATTCAGACCCTCCCTCGCTCATTTTCCTGGTCAGAACATCGAAATTCTTAAGGACTGGTAAGCCCGCACCCTCTTCACCCTCATTGCTTACACGAACCAACGCAACCGACCTTCAATGGCTTCCCAGGACTTCAGGTTGTGCATATTTTGCCGAGAGCTCGAGCCGGCCTCAGCGGCCTGTCCCCTCGTCAAGAAGTCCCAAGCTGAAACCAACCAAGCGGACTTCTTGGCATCAGAAGACCAGTTCAACGAGCTTTCCCCTCTATCTCCCTCAGATGAGAGACTGTTGAAGCAGCTTCAAGACACGCCCAGCTCGCTCTGCAAACGATGCACCGACTACAATCCTCTCAGAGCGTTCGAGCTTGCAGAGCCTCTCCCCTCTGGCCTCCTTCCCGAAGACGACGATGGATTCCGGGACTACTTCCTCCGCCTGAAGACCTACGAGCTCGATTTGGGTGAACTTGGATCGCTCACCCTATCCGCCTCCTGTCCCTTCTGCCGTCTCATCTACCGTATTATGCCCACTAAAGGAATTCGTCCCGACACCAAAGGCATGAGACTCACCCCCTACCGTGCCTATGTCCGACATACCGGCTGGGAGTACCTCCCCGAGAAGACCAGGGCCCAAAGTGCAATCTTCTTGGGGTTACGCCATCTCAGTCACATTGTCCATGGAATTCAGGTTCCCATGCTCTTCTCGGATGACGAGCCAGGGGTCCGTAGCCCGGAGATGACAGGCCTGGCTATCTGTTTGGCTACTGACGATACATTCCCTGACCGGCATGAGTATAATGGGCGTTTGGTTGAGCCGTATGTTGACTTTGAGTTTGCGAAGAATGGTCTTGATGTGTGTTGGAAGAACCACAAGGAATACTGCATCTCCACAAGGCCCAAGGAGTTGTTCACCACAAAGATGATCGATGTCCTTGAGCGCAAGGTAGTGCCTTATCCGGAGGGGTGCGAGTATGTCGCTCTTAGCTATACCTGGGGCGGAATCATGGCGGAGGAGGGTGCTTTGGAGAAGCAGACTCTGCCGCAGACTATTGAGGACTCGATTACTGTCACCAAAAAGCTTGGGAAACGGTATCTCTGGGTACGTACCCTGAGCCAAGTTATCTGCAGACGTCGAACTGACAATCCCTCCAGGTCGACGCCCTCTGCGTCAACCAAAAGCCCTGGAAAACACTTTCCGTCCAAGAGCAAGCCGAGAAGACCCAACAACTCGCCATGATGGACCTCATCTACCAATGTGCCACCGTAACCCTCATCGCTCTCGCCGGCCAGGACTCCAACGCTGGCCTTTGCGGAGTCACCCGCCCCCGGGAGATGCAGCTTCAAGAGACCATTAACGGCCGCAAGCTGTTCACCATCCCCGCTGTAGTCGAAGACGAAATGTCTGCTTCTACATGGGACACCCGCGCCTGGACCTTCCAGGAAGGCATGCTCTCTAAGCGATCCCTATTTTTCTCGGACAAACAGCTTGGCATCTCGTGCCAGCGCTTCGGAGCCCCAGACGCCTATGATCCGAGCTGCTATGGCCACTTGTCGAACAGACCAATGGATTCCTTTAGACAGTTGATGAATGGGTTTAACCTCACTGACACCAACGTCAGTTCCCCCTTCTCGTTCCCCTTTTCGCCGCTTCCCAGCTAACATATGGACCCGTTAGATCTCCGTGACAAACCCACAACGCATCCTCCTCTACACCGGCCTCATAATGGACTACACCCGCCGTCAAATGTCCCGGTCTTCAGACTCCCTCAACGCCTGCCTCGGTTTGCTCTCCGCTCTCCAGCGCCGACTCTTCCCCTCCGGATTTGAATGGGGTCTTCCCCTGCGCGAACTGCCTCTCACCCTAGGCTGGTCCCACGATTGGGCGTTTCCCGAGCCCAAGAGGCTTCAGAAGGACTCCCCGCCGTGGGACATTGCTCGCCCGCAAAGGCGAGAGGGCTTCCCGTCGTGGTGTTGGTGCGGCTGGGAGGGGCATGTAACCTTCGGACAGACCTCTTTGCAAGATGGTTCGCTTGTGGCGGCTGGAAGTGGCCGGGGAGGGAGGGAGGTGACGAGCGATATGGTTCCTGAGTTCATCGGCTGCGAAGGCAAAAGACTTAGTGTTAACGGCTACGTTTGCAAGTTCTACATTCGCACGGAGCCGTTTAGTGAAGCCTTCCTTACGAAGCCAGAGAAGGAGGATGAGCTGCCGTTTGGCATCGTGTCGGAAAGGAACTTCCCGCATCCATATACGCTAAAGACAGGAGAGTATGAGTGTTTGGTGGTGGAGAGGTTGAGACACACACAGGAGGGGAGGTTTGTGAAGGATACGGTGTACATGATTGTGCTGGATTGGGCCCAAAGCCAGGATGGAAGTGGAGAGGTGGCAGAGAGGAGAACGTTTGTTACGGTGAAGAGTGATGTTGAGTTTGAGAAAGTCAAGCCGGTGAAGAGGGTGGTGCATCTGGAGTAACGCCGACAGAGGTTGTTAGTGTCCTTCCATCCCTTCGGCGTTAAGTTTACCCAGTCAGTCGAGCCAGTGCATGAATGAGCTGGTCCCGCCAACCACAACATTCTCGCACCCTCGGAAATTGCAACAACACCACAGGGAAACGACACAGGGTTGTTTGAGTGGCGGTTTCAGCATTTTGGCTTTATAACGATCTGTAATCATCAGAGAGTCGTGAGGTCACCCAGCCCCACAGGCTAACGGACCGGATACCACTGCCGAACCAGTCCCCACATGCTCGGACTTAGGAGTTAATACACATTTGAACTGCCGTTATCCTCGATATGATATTTACCCAATGTCTTCCCCAAATCTTTCTTTCAAGCTCAAATCACATAGTCAACCCTCACTCACTGCACCATCATCACAATGCCATTCCCATATAAGACCGTCCTTATCACCGGCGCCACCTCCGGCATCGGCCTTGCGCTCGCCGAGCGCATGATTAACAGTGGTGTCTTCGTCATCGCCGTCGGCCGCCGCAAGGAGCGTCTCGATGACCTCGTCAAGAAGCACGGTTCCGACAAGGTGGCCGCCGAGCCCTTTGACATCTCTGACCTCTCCGCCCTGCCCGGCTGGGTCAAGCAGTACGTTTTCTTCCCCCATTCCGGGCACTCCCTCCCATCCTCCCGTTCTCCCGTTCTCCCACTAACATCCCACAGCATAACCACCACCTACCCCAACCTAGACTCCATCCTCCTCAACGCCGGCCTTCAGAAAACACTCCTCTTCACCAACCCCACCGCCATCGACCTCGCCTCCCACTCCGTCGAGCTAACAACCAACTACCTCTCCCCCCTGCACCTCATCACCCTCTTCCTCCCGCACCTCATCTCCCTCGGCCAGGCCGATCGTCCCGCCTCCATCATCGTCGTCACCTCCGGCCTCTCCGTCATCCCCCTCCCGCGCTGCGCCAACTATTCAGCAACCAAAGCCGCCGCCCATTCGTTGGTTTGGTCCCTTCGCGCCCAGCTTACGGGCCCCGAGGCAGAGCACACAAGGCATATCAAGGTCATCGAGGTCATGCCTCCCGCCGTCAAGACGGAGTTGCATACGATCCAGCCGGATCTGGTGGAGATGGGGCTGGGGGATATTGGAATGGAATTGGATGAGTATGCGGATTTCACGTGGGGGGAGTTGGACAAGGGGGAGGTGGATGAGGTGTGGGTGGAGGATCAGAGGGGGTGGAGGGAGGTGGATGGCAAGAGGAGAGAGGTTTTTGAGGGGGCTGTTGGGGCTTTTCGGGTACAGGGGTTGAAGTTTTGAGAGTTTTGGAGGAGGAAGTGGTGAGAGGGAGGGGAGGAGACAGTGGTGGACGTGGAAATGACATGAAAAGTGTGTGACTGCAAGGTTAGGTTAGGTAGGGGGCACCTGGGAGAAGCACAACAGCGAGGAGGAAGCACGAGGCCCGGGGTTAGGGCTGGAAAGCGGGGGCACTTCACATTCACAATTGCATGCGTGTGGTTTGAAGACTGCCCTGAATGCCCCCCTGCCTGAGTTGAGAGAGATAAGAGATAAAAATATCTTGATCAAGAAAAAAAAGATCCTGCTAGCGCACGCCAGCCAACCCTCTATGTTGTTTGTCTATAATGCAAGTCTATATGCTATGTCGCGCAACGAATGACATTTCCCGGTCGTTCCGCCGACCAGGAAGGGGGGTGTTTTTGGACGTCTGGTGATTGCCCGCAATCACGTTGAAACCCGAGTGATATCGTACAGGAAAGAGAACGTCGATGAAGGGATAAAAGACTGTTGTGTATTAGCGGAGCCCGTGAAGAACGCAGCATTTGGGACTTACGTGACGGCGACAAGACAATGTTGATCACATCATTTCAACCAGCGCCTTTCCCCTATGGGCTTATTTCCCAGTGCTAGGACCGGCAGGTTTTGGGCCTGGTGGTTTCTCATATGCGCCGCGCTTCTCGTTGCGGTTGCGGCAGATGATGAAGGTGGTCTTGGCGGTCGGCATTTTGCTGACGGTCGATAAGAACTGCTGCTTTGGTGTATGATGCCTTGGTTTGGGGAGAGGAAGGAACCGACCGGCGGTTTTTGGTATTAAATGGGCTTGGTGAAGAACGAAACGAAGGAGAGGAAGAGAAGGGTTGGTCAAAAAGAAAGAAATAAAGTCCGACAACTCTGTGGAGGAGGAACTGCCGCTGAAAGAAGAATTGGATGGAAAGAATGGGACTGAACTGGAACACACCGATGCCGATGGAAAGGAATCATTGACAGAATGAAAGACAACACAACAAGAGTCTTATAAAGATTTCTCATTTTGCGAGTCTAAGCCGGACTGCACATGCCGGAACTCAAGCCGGAGAAAGGTCGGTCCATGTTCCAAGCATACCTAGTTCTTCGGGGTCTCCGGTCAACAATGCATATCGTTTCGAAAACCATTGATGGTTCGGTTCCTCTAACAACCGCCGGAACATCTGCGGCATCTCCAAGGAAAAGCCTTTCATGTCGAGAAACGAGATATCACAACTCCGAAAAGAGAAAGCCTCCAGAATACCTGTTCCAAACTGACAACTCACCTGGAATCTCTAAGACACAACCTCAAGACAAAGAAACCATGTGTTTTTGGCCGCCACGTGTATGCAAGCCTCATTTCCCCGACGGACGGCCGTCTATTTTCACTTTCCACGAGCTGAATGAAGTCAATAACGTGGGACTGGGATAGGGATTGTTAGTGCCATGTGCTGTGTGGTTGTTACTCTTTCACTCTGAGACAGAGCCATGCCTTCAGCTTGTTATGCCAGCAGCCCGGTAGCTGCAATGCAATGGTTCAACGCTTTGCGGGTATTGATCGTTGACCTCTCAAGTTTGAATCGACCACAACTTTTCTTTTTCAGAGCTTTCCTCTGTGGGCTTTCGGTATGGTGTTCAGGCATGGGGCCACTAAGGTCGTCCATGGAGGTATCCCAATGGGCCATGTATATGCTGTTACATGTTGTCTTGCACTGGATCCCCGCGGACTTTCTTGGACGTTAGGGCAAGTACACCGAAGACGTTGGCGCCTTCCGAGTGCTTCTTGCCATTCCGATGTCTTGTTTTCGCGATAGACCGAGCTTGAAGAGATGGAAGGACCGCCCTAGGGTAGTCTCTGGTCCTCTGGACTGAGCTCGAAGATAAGCAAAAGATCATTTCCAGGACAGCACTAGAGTCTTCCAAGACTCAACCAGGTTGTTAAGTCTGTGTGTATAGCCGTGATCTCATGATTCTCATCCATATGGTCGTCCCACAACCGCTAGATTCCTAGAGTCATCCAAGTGCGAACTGATCGCTATATCCTCAAACCTACCAACCAGTAGGTCCATTGAGCGCCCCAGGAATGTCAGATAAACTGACAACCGCTCACTTCAGTCCACAAATAGCCCATCAGATCACCCTCATAACCCTCAACACCCCAACCCCGACCACCGCCATCATGTGCTTGGTGATGCTCCAAGGTTACATCACCTTCATCTGCGGTCACAGCCGCTACTACCCCAGGGCAACTCTTCATCCCAGCGTCTGCCCATTCAACAACTGCTTTCCCCTAGAGATTTCCCCTCCCTTTCCCGGGACTCCGAAGCCCTTTCCTTGCGAAGATTGCATCCGTGTGGGAAGGTACTTGCCCGATCCGGCCGCTGCGCCGGGAGACCCGACTGGCTGGATACCGCGGAGGAGGGCTCAACAGGTGCAGAGACCTGCCCCCGTGCTTGCACGGGAGGGGGGACCAGTGCACCAGCCAGAACCAGTACCTGCCCCTGCACAGCGAGGGATGAGGCAGGAGGTAAAGCAAGAAAGTCAGGAAGCAACAGAACAAGAAAACAAGGAAGAAGCGAGAGGGGAAGCAAAGAGGGACATCAAAGAAGATATAAGGGATAAAGTGCAGAAGATACTGGAGGAGGAGATGAAGGTCCTGATGACAGGAGAAGGAAATCGGGATGTAACAGAGGGAGTCAAGGGAAGGGCAAAGCTGAAAACCTTTTACAGAGTGAAAGAGGAATTGGAAAAGGAGGCGTCGAAGATACTGCAAAAGGTTGAAGAGATCCTAAAGGAGGATGAGGCGAAGGTAGTGGAGAAGGTGAAAGAAGAGGTTAAGGAGGAGGATGTCATGAGGGCGGCAGAGAAGGTGGAAGAGGAGGCTGAAGAGGAGGTTGAAGAGGAGTTGAAGGAGGAGGTGAGGGTGAAGGTTGAGTCAGAGTAGCGGCATTCTTTCCCACAGGCAGTGGAGCAAAGATAGCCCTACGGTCTGGTTAACTACCTAGTTAACCAGAAGCGACAGCGAGATAGCTGGGCCGACGTGTTGCCGTTAAAGAGTGGCGGAGGGCCCGGGTGGATTGAGATGCCATATCATCCTTAAGACTGTGAAATTCTGAGCATTATTGTTAGCGACGTAACAGGCTATAAACGGCGGCCAGTTAACCGGAGAGGAAATAACATATTCTCGATCGTGGAATAGCTGAGAGTAGATGTGCCGTGGAGCCTGATTATGAGTTTAAATTTTGCATGCTGAAGCGAAGGCAGAAGTAAAGGATGCATGATGTAGCCCGTGACAGTAAAAAAGGAAAAGAGGGGAAAGAAGAACGGGAAAAAAGGAGGGGCGGCCGTAGGTGTCGCAGTCGTCACCCACCATCGAACAGTCCCCCCCTCTACTACGTAATCATGGCAGGATTTGAGGGGCATCCTCAGCTTCGTTCTCTTCGATTTTTCTATCAAGTCCATCTCTTTCTCTTCCGTTTGTCTCGCCTCGCTTCTTGCTTTAACATTCGCGCGTCAGCGACACCCGTGGCATCAATGATCAACATGGAATCTGCTTTGCTTCGTGAGCGTCGAAGCGACAGTCTGCTCCAAACAGTCGCGCTGGAGCCATATTGAACAGTCGAAGACAGTGAACTGGGACATAGTTTCTGGAGGTAAGAATTGCAAACCGCTTGAGGAAAACCTAGAGCATATTCATGTCGTAGCTCAGTTACTAACGTACCACAAAATGTCTCTAGATAAGGCCAGACACAACTTCTCCCTCCTCCTCAGCAATCTACAAG
Source organism: Neurospora sp. LNF1-1 (assembly GCA_009805225.1). Taxonomy (NCBI): domain Eukaryota; kingdom Fungi; phylum Ascomycota; class Sordariomycetes; order Sordariales; family Sordariaceae; genus Neurospora; species Neurospora sp. LNF1-1. Next base: position 84,417 of record RAOM01000099.1, read on the forward strand.
CTTCTATTGTCATTACTTGTGGCAAAGCCATCATCGGCAGCGCTACTCAGCAGTGATCCTCTGAGATTACGTGGAACCAGAACACATGCTCCTTCGTGCGAGTTGGATAATGACCAGACACACGAGATGCTAGTATCCGCCCTGTTTTTCCGATTACTACCCAACCTCGTCGATGGCAAAAACGCTGGCACCTTTAGTTACGCTGATCGCCCATGTGGTACCCGAAAAGGTCCCGCCTTTTTTGTCAGGGACGGGCCGGCCTTGTGCTTCAGAGCTAGAGACTCGGCTGGGGGCTTGATGACAGCACACTGAAACTGGACGTGACACCATGTTATACACACGACGACACAGCCCTTGTGTCTTGGACACCTCGTTTCCTCGGTGAAAAGTACCTACCTTCAGCCAGCAGAAACATGGAGTTTGCTGACTCTGTCCCTTGTTGAGACAACGGAAAAGTCAATATACAGCGATTGTCTGCTCGTTGCCGTGAAACTCAACAGTCATATAAACCCATGCCTGGCCCTTCATCCTCCAGGTTTACTCGGAATCGGAGTCGTCTACTTCTTTCTACCATCACACTATCAAAGTTCTAGATACTTTGACTACTGTATTGCCTCTACAACTTTGCTAGGGCGTCAAGTCATGTCGAACATCGAGTCAGCCATGGATTCCTCCGCGGAAACAATCCCGCTTCAAACACAAACTCCACAGCAAGCACTCTTTGTCGGTACCGTAACGAGTACAACCTCAGAGAAGGGTGTAGCAGCTCGCGAAGTATCAAAACCTGAAATGGAAGCCAGGAATTGCTAAAAGATTCCCGGTCTTTGGTCTCATTCCCTTAGTTCTGAGCATAACTTGTGAGTCTCACGTATAACTGCCTCTCCTACTGTCACTCTGCGCTTTGCGAACCTGACGATGGTCAGCTGCTAATCTGCATGCCCAGGCACGGCAACTATGTAGAACTCTTCTCTCGAACTCATGCATCCCAAGCCGAGCGAAAACGCTACACGTATCAAGATAGGGAGAAAACGGAGCGAAGGTTGCGTTGGGAACATGATTACCTACGCAGATATTCATCCTTCATCCCGCAGTGGTTGGTGTTCGACAATCTCGATCTCAATGGACACATCGCAACTTTCAAGTCTCAAAGTTGGAAAGATAATCACGTACGGAACAATCTGTATGTATTAAAATCCGCTCACCGTCCCGTCTCTACCAGAACCCATCATTACTGTAACTAACAGTCTGCAGTAATATGAGCGTAGGTTCCCTGCCAGTGGGCAGCGAAATCCCCCACAATGAACTCAGAAAGGGGAACACCACTTTAATCACACTCTTGGACATAGGTAAATCTCTCTGGAATGCTCAAGTGGCCAAACGGCTATTCTTCTCCGCTAACACTTGAGAATTCGACGTCGACAGATCGCAGCTTCTAGCCTACATGTCTCCCGTCTCTTCTACAAAGACGACAACAACCATCCAGTCCATACCTACCCYACCCRCGCCCTTRCCCTCGCCCWTKGAGCAAGGCGACGCGTGGCCGAACTTGCTCAACTACTATCATAGCGGAAAAGATACCGAGGGGATTCGGATACACTACTATACTCACAATTATCCGTTAGTACGGATAGGTAGTGGACGTATAGGTTTTTATCGTATTTGAACCTGTACTTGGCCTTTATTTGGAGCGAGACGGTGATGGCAACAAAACCAACGCCACGGTTATACGGAAATACGAAGTCATTGGACAGGAAGAACCTAGGCCCAAGGTCCGAGTGCGCGATCATGTCGCAGAAACTGTCCGCGGACTCGGACCTTGGGCTTGGTTTCTTCCTATCTAATAACTTCAAGTTATCGTATAACCGTGGCGTTGACCCATGGTCCGAGTCCGCAATGATGTCGCAGAATCTGTCCGCGGCGTTGTGCATCCTGGCCCCCTCGGTATTTTCTCCGCTATTATAGCAGTTGAGGTGATTTGTGCGCGCGTCGCCTTGCTCCAAGGGCGAGGGYAAGGGCGCGGGTGGGGTAGATGGTACAGGACTGAATCAATGTTGCCGTGAATGTAGAAGTGACGCGAGATATATAGGCTAGTGTACGTAGGTGGTGGCAAGAGCGGTCCATGTGATGGACGGTACAATGACCCAATGGACTACATTATTAATAGGTAGTTATCGTGAAATAGCCATGCGCATGTCCGTTCAAGCTGCTGTCGAGAACGGATATGTATGTCTCTGGGTTCGAATAGTGCCACCTCTTTTCCCTTTGCTACATCTGAATCACCGCCTTTCGGTTCCAAAATGTGCGCAAACTTGAGGCGAAGCCACGATCGGTCATTATACCCGGCGGATAACAACAAGGCGCAGCCATTTGCTAAGTACAGGTAGGAAGCCGGGACAGCACAGGCTTCTCTCGTGCGAGTACCGCAAAGGCCAGGCAGTTGACACAACCACCGAGATCTGGCAGCTTGACAGTTTGGGGCCTTGAGCCCTTGCTTGACTGGACGAGGTTGGGCTCCGAGTACGTGTACCCTAACGATGAGACATTGTGTGCAGATGCAATCGGTTGGGCTTGCGTGTTTTGGGCAGTTTGATTAGGTACCGTAGCGGAAAAATCGGGAAGTTGGGTAGCCTACTTAGGGGGGCAGAGGTCTACCCGTGTTGAGTAGGCTACTTAATTTGAGTAGGCTACTTGGAAACAGGCACATCTGATTGGTCAATTCCAAGGTGCGCTATAGCCATGTGCTGGACTTGGTTTTTTTTAAGGATTCTTATAGCGGACCTCAAAGTAATAATAGTTCTTTCCCAAAATCCAAAGTCCAACCCTTATATAAATAGAAGCTACGAACCTCTAGCGCAATTAATTAGGCTAGTGGCTCAATGGTTTTCGTCGTCGCTCCCTTTCTTCCTATTACCAATTCAATCCCGTTGTGCGAAACGTTTCGCGCCTTCACCCAAATTCCACTTGCAAACTTCACAAAGTTGAAGTCAACTAGGGGTATACTAACCGCCCCAATAACCGCCCACTAAAAATTCCTAGGATGGCCTTCTATAGCGATTACTATAGAAGGCCTTCTAAGGGACTTCCCTTTTTCGCTCTTATATTGAGATTCTTACCAATCAAATGCCGTTATTTTCAAGTAGCCTACTTACCTTGAGTAGGGAACTTGCCACCGGGATGCTAACAAACCAGAGGAGCCTACTACCCCCCCAAGTAGGCTACCTGCCCTCCTTATATTTCCGCTGCGGTATGTAAAACCTGCCCAGTGGTGGTCGTTACTTCCGTCACCCACCCTCTGGCAGCGGGCCTCTGCCAGGTAAGACATCTGCAATTGTTAGAATCCTGCGTGCTCGGCAACCGTTTCTTCCACATTTATCTTTTCAATTATCATCTCGAATACCCTACTCTTCTCTCCAATAGCCTACTACGTACGTTGGTGCCGAACCACGATACCTACGACAGCAATGATCAAGATGCGAACAAATCAGGCCCGAGTCCCGACCGCCCGGCTGACACATCCCGAACCAACAGGGTCATGATCCTTTTTCCAAAGCACGCGTCACCGGCCAAACCTTGAGGACATGACGATGACATATTGGCTAGGTATGAGATGCTCCAAATCTGCCTCCCGGGTCCTAGACCGTTGAAAGTCGCGACAAGATCACTGACGTACTACGCCGTGTCTCCAGATGGGATCAGTATCACCCCACCCTTTGCTTCTCTCCGTCCATGCGCCACTAAATGTTCCCAGCAATTTGAGGGGCAGTAGCGATCTACCTGACAGAATCACATGGCGCAGGGCGGTTGTTACCTGCTAGCTTGACGGGTGATACGCAAAGCCTTCATCATGCGAGCTGAGCAACGGCCAGGCGCATGCCACAGCCACCGAGATCCCGCAACTTGACAACTCAAACTCCTACTTAACTGGAATCAATCTGGAGAAACCCCGGTTATGTGAAACCATAGAGTTGTGTGTGCAACGGTAGCTATGCTGTCTTTGTGTTCCGAGCACTTGACATGGCCTTTGTCACACCACCGGCTGGGGGCCACTGGGGGTACTGTGCCCGGTAGATTCCCATCTCTACCTCCAGGAATCAAAGTACCTATATATAATCAACATGACCCATCATCCGTTGCTTCCTTGTTCTGGCTCGGAAAAACATATCTGGACTACAAATTCTTCATCCTAATCTTCTCCACCTACATCACCGTTTTAGCATGTTAACCGCTGAGCCAACTATGGAGTTGTTAACCGAAACAATCCCGCTTCAAACTCGAACTCAACATAAAGGAGTTTTCGTCGACGATGTGACCAGCATTAACCTCGAGAAAGACACAAGTAATCGCGCGGTATCGCAGTGGAAGCCGGGAATTGTCAGAAGATTCCCGGTCTTTGGCTTTGTCCCTCTAGTACTGAGCATAGCTTGTGAGTTTTACAAATAGTTGCCTCTGCTGATTCATACTGTTTGACTGCGCTTTGGGACCTCGAACATGGCCAGCCACTAATCTGCATGCCTAGGTACTGCAATTGCCGTCGCGGTTATTCTCTTGAGTGAGGACACACCGGTGGATGGATGGTGGTCTGGCGCCAGGCAACCTGGCGTTCTCTTGGCATATACCTCGACAGTTGCCAATACTTTGATGGCTATTTCTTTTGTCGAAGGAGCTGTGGTCTTCTTCTGGACGCAAGCGGTAATGGGAGAAATGAGAGTGGGTGTTTCGCGTTTATCCATAATCGCTGTGCTTTTTGTAGTGAGTACCTTAATTACCTATCTTTAACTTCTTTTTCGTAAAACTACAGATCAGTAACCTCCATTATTACTGGATGGGATCCACCGGTGTTCTTGGAGCTGTCGAAGCGATTTGTCTCAGAAGAGCCACTCGCGTTAGCCTCGGTAAGTGCGCTTTCATTTCCCTAACTGCTACCTTCATCTCGCTGGGCTGTGTAAGGTAGTAGATTCAATATACTGATAAAAACTTGATCATCAAACCTCTGCTAACTGGGAATTCATTTTTGCAAGTGTCCGTTTTAGGCACTATAACAACTCTTCTTCGTGGCCCCCTGATACAAAGAGCCTCCTTTGTTGTCAACGTGCCAGTTGTTGGGGGGATAATCAATTTGCAGGTGCAGCCAGATATGGACAATGATTGGGGCGGGACTACAGATAAACGCCATACAGAGCTTAGCTTTTTTCCTGGATTCTCAACTGTCATTGCGGAGTCTCTGTCAAAGACGCCTATTACCATTGGCGGAGAGAAGTGTCAAGACTGCTTTTTTGACATTCAGGTGAGTACAGCCCGAGAGTGCCATAGCCGCCCACAGAGATCAACCAACACTGTTTCGTGCTTCTTCCCGTGGGTGTTATGGTTTGGAACTTCAAATAAACCGCCACCATGACCACTTCACTAACCGTCCGTCAAGGCTTTTGGCTTCAATGTCACGAACTGTACTACGGAAGCCACGGATAAATACGACTTCAATGACGTTTACACTATGTACACAAACATCACCCTATTCAAAACAAATGTCACAGTCAGCAACGCCTTCAACTATGGAGAATCGTTGACCATTACCGCAGTACGAAAGAACACCCAAGATTGCACTGGTCAGCTAATTGAAGAGGTTTGTGAGCTTGTTCCCTCGTCGATGAACTACCATCTGAATCTAAAGGGAGATGTCGCAACGTTCAATTCAGACAATTGGAGAGACGACTCTGCCTTGAGACATTTGTATGTATTGCACAAGCATTTCTTCCATGGCTGTACTTTTGTTGGTTTTGATCAGCATGTCTAACAACCTACAACACTCTAGGAATTTCACTGTGCCCTCCACGGAAGACATTGGCTGGGAGAAGCCTACGAAAACCACCATACTGCCACTTCAAAGAATCGGACAAACCATTTTCAAGTCAGAACTGAACACGACATTTACGCTTCCATCGTGGACTTCGACAAATGCCCAGAAACAAGTCCTACCCAAAATCTTCTTTGCGGGTAGAATGATCTCATATGAGGACTCTGACTACTGCTCGGAATATTATACGAGCCCGATGGACTACATTATTAACAACTATCGGGAGCTAGCCTTTCGCATGTCCGTCCGTGCAGGAGCGGAAAAGAAGTTAAACCAGACGATATCATATACCAGCCACCTAGTCGAGGCAAAATACGCTGCCAGTATCCCTTCGCTTATTCTTGCGGTCATCATTAGCGTGCTTGGACCACTAGCGACACTGATCCTTTTCTGGGGTTGGTGGAAGCTGGGAAGAAGCTTTTCGATGAGCCCGCTGGAGCTCGCAAACGCGATTCTTTGCCCTGCTGGTCCGGATCCTTCCACCGCAACAGGGAATGGGGACACTGAGCTCGAATTCTCAAGGATCTTTGCCAACTGCAGCAGCAGCAATGCTTCAGCTGAGAAGCTGGCAAAGCAAGTCGGTCAAAAGGCTGTTGTTGAAGCTGATGGGAAACGACGAGAACCAACGTTGCAGTATGGCGTGCTGGAGAGTACCGGTCGTCTGGCTTTTGGCTTTACCAAGTCGGGGCTTGTTCGGGAACCAAAGGAAGGGGAGTTGCTATGACGTGATGATGTCTTCGCTGAAGGAAGAGTAATACAAGAGTAGTAGCGAGTTTTACGGCTTCCTTCCACTCTGAAGTCTCTACCTACCGTACCTAGGTACCTATCATCCACCGATTGTGCACATCAGACATTATATCACCCACCAGACGGCTTGAAACAATCATATCATCTACGAAAAGCGGGCATTCACAAAGAGTCAACTTGATCTTACGGCTTCTCAGTTCCAATTTCCTGTACGCTCTTCGCGCAATTCCTACATCCATATCTTGAGCACAACCAAGCTAGATGGACGGTCTCACCCCTTCCCCACCTCCCTGAAACACATCGCAGAGCCAACCACCTACCAACCACTTACTTCCCAACTTTGTCAAGCTTTCCTACTCCCAACCACTACTTGTTCTTGACCCACACCCTTCTAAACCGATTATACACCCAAATTCTGTTGTCTCTACAGGACCTGCACGGGATGGACGCGCGGTTACGTGGAACAGTTGGTACCGCATCCGCTGGGGACATGCGGGCGCTGGTAGTCTGGTAGGTAGAGCCTTGGTAGGTACTGCCTCTAGTAAGGGTATGCCCGCACAGGAAGGTAATGGTGATTTGCCGGATGGGGATGGCGTTTGGGACGGCGTTTGTGGACATTTTTGCAATTGGAATCGGCGTAATATTGGAGTCTGGAGAGATACGGTGGGAGTAAGAATGGTTTTCTTACAGGGGTGAACCGAGAAAGGGAGGACTTAATGGGCTTTTTATGGGAGTTAAAGGCAAAGAAAATATGAAGATAGCTTTGTGAACCCCAGAGAAAAGGCCATGATGATGCATAATAGGCAGTAGAAGCGGGGAGTGACCAAGATTGCGTCTACTTAATAGTCTCCAAGGGTCAATACCAAGGGTCAATACGACTTGGAGCTGGGATAATGTTGAAACTTCACTTCGAAGAGCAAACTTGGTTTTAGACTTGAGATCACCACCGTACCACGAGACTCTTGCTTGAACTGAGCCATAGAGTGCTTGTTTTAGGTGGTCTGAGCCACTGTGACGTTGCTTGCCTATCCAGTGCTTTGTTATTGAAAGAGTTTCATCATTGACGCATATTTCGTCATAGAGGGACCGTTCCCTTCATGATCAGAGAATGAATGTGATACCGCGGTGATGGATTAATATTAAGGCCATGCTGAGCAAGGGACGATTAGGTGTTTTGGACAGCTAGGTGACACACTCAATGCTCAACATTGACAAGAACTTGAACGGCTTTAACACGATGTGCAATAGATCAAAAAAAGAAAAAAAAAAAGGAAAAAAAGAATACCCCGCTAGGCACTCGAACCCTAGTCTGCGGCACGATGTATAGTCGATAGCGTTTGCGAGTAACCGCCGTGTTAAACCGCTACACTAGCGGGGTGTTGTAGTATTTGATGATATGAATAAGGAAAGAGGAAATCTATAAAGGGTGGTTGGTATTGTGTGTCTATGTACGGTAAAGAAGGAAGGTGCGGGGTTGATTTGCTCTGGCTGGCCTGGTCTATTGAGGATTTGACGAGGAAGGAGCGAGTTATCAGAGGAGGCGTGGTGGAAGTGACGGGAGATGGTGACTGCCTGGATTCCATGCTGTCACCGATGAGATTGCAGATGCTGCCTGCTAGGGTTTGGGCTCAGTGTGAGCAATGAGGGGAAAGGCGTCACAGACTTCATCTTGGAACGCCTTCAAGCTTCCTCCAAAGCAACCATCAAACGGTTCACAAGTAAAGATACCTCTACGTATAATCACCGAGAGGTAAACGATTTTACATTGATTCCATGTAGCGGCTATTAATAGCTCTTACGTTACCTAGCCCAGCTTGTTCCTATGATCTATTTCCATCGACCATTGTTAATCCCGGAACCATAGTCCACAACAACGTCTCCAGATTTCCCCAGTCCCCATTCCATGCAGTGCGCTAGGTTATGTCCCTCCCACTCTCCCTCCTGTCCAGTCCTTTTCCTCCCAGTGTGACAGTGGGTAGTCAGAGTAAGCTGGTGTTCACTCTTAACGAGTCCGAACCCACTTCCCCATACCCCTCTCAAACACCCGGAAGTTCGACCCAGCCGGCAGACAGGCGGTTGAAAACACAAGACATACAAAATCTCAATACCTGCCTCACATATCTCCATACCGAGGGAAGTCTGAATAGGATGGCCCTCACCTATTTGAAACGTTCAGCTGAAGTTGAAGTTGGGATGGAATTTGAAGGATGAAAGTTTGGAGCTGCATCACTCCATACCAGGCCGCGCTTGGAACGCGAATAAATCAAAGGTTTGAGGTACCTAATTATCAGACGTTTGTAACGGCCTAGGCCCAATATCCGCTGATCTCAAAGGTTAGTCACATGTACCGTAGTTGTAAGGCACGGATAATAGTAAGGACGAAGTTGGAAGTCCGTGCTCTGGATGCCTAAGGTATTCACTGATGTGGGCTTCCTATTCACCGGCAATCCCTTTCTGGTATTTCCACTTGGGCTGCCCCGCGGTTTCTCTTTCTCCTCATCCGTTGTGCGCCACGATCACTCACTTTTCTGTTGTCGCGTTTTTACCCCCAACAGACGACGATTTACACCCCAGACAAGTAGTTAGTTCATCCTCCTCGTACGGCGTAGATCCTTCGCGCTTCTTTTCTCTAGACACTAACGATAACGAGTAAGAAAGTCCATCACGCCCTCTTGGTCTGTCTGCGGTACCGACAGCGGTTCGGTTCTCCTCGTCCGCACCACAAGAAATCAACCGCAACACAACAATCTCGGTCATCACTGCCAAGGTTGAACACCTTTCTTCCTACAGCCACTCGCTACCTTGGGTTAGGGCGTGTTCGTTCCGGCAGTAGCACAGTAACGGAAGCCTTTTTTTGGTGGCAGAAAAGCTTTGGGTTAGGGTTAGAAGAGCTTCCCTTACTGCACTACTGCCGGAACGAACACGGCCTTAGGTATTTGTTTGACGCGCGATCTCCAGGTACAACTGAACTCCACGTACCTCCTCGCACCTCCACGTACCTCTACTTACATTACCTCTGGTCCTCTAGTCACCTCAACCTCAACCTCAACCTCAAACCTCAAACCTCAGCCACCAGACTCACCACGGCACTCACCACTCAACTCAACCTCACCAGTCAAAACCTACGACTACTAAAAATGTCCAAGCCCACCCCCCCCCCGGGTAGGACTTCGACTACCTAAACCACCCCACCCCCCTCCTCTACATCTGCGGCCACATGTGCGCTGACGGCACCGCCCTATACGGCAAGCCCGAGGACAAGGACAAGAACAAGAAGCCTGTCTTGTCCGACCTCGCTCGTAAGGGCTGTATAGCGATAGTCTTTCCGTGCAGAGAGTGTTACGACTTTGGGGCTTGGGTGTATGAGAAGACGATGAGGAAGTGGGTTAGGAACGTGATGCCTGTCGCTACGGCTCCCGCTCCCGTCGTCGCCAGGGGTCCTCCCGTCTTTGTCTGGGCTCCCGTCTTTAGGGCTCAGCAACAGCAGCAGCTCGAGAAGGAGAAGAAGCAGGCTGAGAAGCATGCCCAGCTTGAACTCGAGATCCAGGAGCTCGAAAAGGAGAAGCAGTTCCTTCTTGAGCAGCTTCAAAAGATGAAATCATTGCCCAAGTAGAGGTAGAGGTAGTCTCCCGATGGCCCGCCCGATGCTTTCTCACTTAAGGTACGGTACGGTACCTTACCAAGGGACGATCACCTACCTACCTACCAAGCTGCTGTACTGCATTACAAGGAACTTTACATGGGCCGTTCATAATATTGAGGAGCTAGCTCTTCGAGAAGGACTGGACCAGATCTCCTACTTCCGCAAACCCACCTGAAGATCTAGTTGGACTCGTTGGGATGAGGGAAAGTTGGTTTGTTAGTGGTGTGAACAGTTGGGCTAGGAATCATTGGAGGAAGGAGGGAAATGAGGGTACGGTGGACGATGAACTGGATCAAAGAGAACGAAGGAAGGCGGTGGAAGAGGGGTAGAACTAGAAGCTACGTCTCGAGAAAGAAACCCGTCTATGCCAAAATTCTTCTACTATCAACGATGGTCGAAGAGACCGTAAGAACATGCTGGTATTAGGGGTAGCTAGCCTGAGAGCTCTCTGGGGCTACCTTCTAGGTACGGATAGCAACCATCTTAAGTGATGGCGTTTCTTCGCTTCGAATTACCTGACCTTCACTTGCCAATGTAGCAGCGTTTCAGCAAAGGTTCGACGCGTGCAGACGAGATAGTGAATATAGGAATGGAATTTGACAGCTTTAAAGTCGTTTGAGAGGTCGACACTACTTCGATTGTTCAACATACGACATATCCTTTCACAACAACCATACGGTACATGTATGTTTGTGGTAACCTCTACGTGTTGATAGCCCAAACACAAAGTGAACTTTCTGGCTGGGTACAATACACGCCGAGTAAGCTGGAATCAGGGCATATGTACTCCAATCCTTGCCTTGGGTAGAACCGCAATGCTGACCGAAAGAGGAAATATTTCTCGAAGAGTCTTAACCGATCAAGTCAGCGCTGGATCAAAGATCCCACTGGAGATCCACCTGGTAGCCGGCCGGCTTCATGGCCGTGCTTGTGAGGCTAGCTGTAAACAACGATAATCAAAAAACCAAGAACCCAAGAAGCGGATATCCACCTATCATCTCCATCTCTTCCATCGCTCATCTGATGCAGTGATCAGTCACTCATCGAGATCATTGATCACACACATGGTCACGCCTTTGCTTACTAGGCGCTAAGACTTGCCATGCTTATCTTCCTCCTTTTAGTCATCCATGACAGTGATACGAAAGAAAGAGCATGTAAATGGGTTTTGTATGGAGTACGAGTGTCAGTATTGCTTGGAAATCAAGCGAAGCCGGACTGTCAGAGCCGGAGCCTCCTAGCCATCCATCCCCCAAAACCTACCGCTGTGTAAGCGCTTGCGCTGTAACACGAAATGTGCGGTTCTAGGTGGTAACAGAGCCGTTGCTCTCGGTATTAAGCGGCCGCAATCGGAGGCAAGGCGCCGCATGATCACGTAGCCGCTGGCGTACCGACTACCGTGCCGTACTTGAACAGCTGGGTAGTCCCTCGTACTACCCGACAGTGAGGCGAGCGACGCCCATAGGGTATCAAGGCGAGAGCTTTTCTTGGGTTAGGTTTGGTGGAAGGGGCGGTTGAAGGTCGTATGAGGGGGACGGAGATTAGGGTTCATTCGTCACGAGTGGTTGGGTCAGAAGGATGGAAGCAGCTCGTTGACTTGTCCACAGAACCATTGGCTATCACACGAAGATTTGCGAAGCTCGACCGTGGATTCGCTTTCCGACCAAGCAGAGGGAGAGATGCGCATGCTCCAAGGGATCTTTCCCAAGCCGCCATGGGCCCCATAAGCATAGTGGTGTGGGTTCCATCCCTAGCACCACGAATACCATGCCGGCACTGCCACACCCAATTCCCGCGTTGTCATGGCTCGGTACCCGGGTCTGTGAAACACGAGATGCCTCGAACCTTGGGGGCCTCTTGCTTGGCTAGAATGTCTGTCACGATGGGACGGCTTGTCGTAACGTCGAGGACTTGCCCGTAATATGTGCTTCATCGTATAGGAAACGAGGTTCACCGCTTCGCGGCTCGTTGAAAGCACCTGAAGTAACCACACATTAGCCAATGGTGAGCAGCACCTCATATCGTGATTCTTGGGTAAAGCCATTGAGTGCCACTCGTTGGAGAGATACTCCGGAGAAGATCGTGAACGTGGTCTCAGAACCGGCGGTCGGAGGGTAGCTAAACCGTATTATGATGACGAAAGCGGATTCTGAGCCGCATTGTGGGTGGGCGGAATGGGCATGGTTATCGCTGACTGGGCTGCCGGGTGTCGTGTAGCTCAAGTGGGATGAGACGTATGCGGCTCTGCGTGATCACCATTGTAGCATTTGTGGCCACCGGGAATATGGATCGCTCATGGTGCAGGATGATCGGGACGCAATGTCTCGTGTTGATGGACATGGTTCGCGTCGTCAATTCCATTTCTCTGCTGCCTAATGGTCAGAGGATACTTCCAGGCAAAGATCATGGTATACGCAATCTATGGCTGCGCAGCCTCAATGCCTCGTGTATAGCAGCGGGAGGCAAATTTGAGCCTCATGTTGCCCCCAGCTGAACTCAGCTGGACACGGGACTTGAGGCGGCATCAACTTGTCGGTCAAGGTACGTACCGACCTGACTTTTCCGTGACAAATCCCACCCCCATATCGTACCCCATCCAGTCATGGCTTGTCTTCCGAATGAAGTCATATCAGAGGTTCCCCCAGCTATGTATATGGTCCGCGGCTTGGTGTTATTGTTGGGGAGATGTCCATGTGGTGATTAGCCGCTGAATCCACGGTCTACAACGCTGTTTATCCCTGGCTATGCGTACCAAATGGATGAATAGGAACCCGCCAATCGAACGGGGAGCACCGAATTGGGAAGGACAGTATACGGCCGTTAACAGCACGTTGCAACGACGGCGGGGATGCCTCTGTATCAGCATCGTCAAGCGCCGCTTCAATGCAGCGGGATGTAGCTTTGGGGCGAGGTAGAGAACTGAGAGCGGTGTCCCTAACAGATGTCAGAACTGATCTATCCATTTTTCGCCCCAGGGACCTCATTGACCACGGTTCAGCAGATTGGCTGAAGGGAAAGCCATTGTCCCCTCGGGAGTGAGCAGTGGAAATCAGAGATTGAAATGCGTGCCTGACCGTGTTCAGCAATCGGCTGATAAATGGCGGTCAAGTCACGATGCTTGTACGGTGACGTGGACGTTCGCAGAAAAGGAGATTTGGTGTTTGACGAGGAAACATTGGGATGAATACCTCTAGGATCCGGGGCAGTGACCCTGGAGATGGCGGGGACGGGCCCTGTAAGTTGGTGGATACCCCATTGTGGTAGAGCAACTACCGAAGGGTCAGCAGGCAACGACAACATTGAACCAGAGTTTTCAACGTCAGCAATTTGTGGGACATGCAAGTGAAGGGATCCTGGTCAAGCCGGGTTAAGGGTCGGCTTTTGGAAGATAAAGTAGCGGAATGATGTTGTGTAGTAGTAGTCTTGGTGACGGCGACGAACCGCGGTCACGGTATTGGAACTGGGAAAGAGGAGTGTCTGATGCCATCGCCAACACTTTGTCTCGCAGAAAACAACAGATCCAGACAAGGGTTAGGAATTGGTGTTGTCAAGGGGTGTCTCATAGGGCTGAAGGATGGTGAAGATGGTGTCAAGCTGTTGCCAAATCTCGAACCGTCGGAACCACGAAATGGAAAAAGGGGAACACAGCAGGTAAGATCGCCGCTCGCAATCTTCCACACACCATCGTGTCAGCAGAAACTCGCATTGAAGATGTGAAATCAGAATTCATAGAAGCATCCCGTCTGCATGGTAAGCGACATAGACGAGCGCCAAATGTCAGCATCTGATACACGTTCCCGCTGTTGTTGGCTCGAGTGCCGCGGGGTCTCGGTGGTGAACTGTCACTTGTGAACTGAATGAAGTGGGACTAGGTAAGCAGCGAATCGAAATTTTGAAAAAGAGGCAGACCATGTCTTGACAGTCCGAGAAGGAGCCCGAATATCACAATGTCATTTTCATGTTTGCGGTGAGGAAGTCGATGTTGAGGAAAAAAAATTAATGCGACGGAATAAGATGTTGAGTTGGGAAATGATCTGCCCCTGGACAGCTGGAAGGACGAAAACGGTAATCAGCGCACGCACTTCTGGTATTCAGCGCACCCAAACAGAACGCCAAAGTCTCTAATTTAGAATTGAGATGTTTTAACTAAAATAACCGTCAGAGTTTCGCTTTCTTTTTGACATTTACCTTTAAAGCTTCCTTTAAGGTCTTTTACTCTTTTTTGGAGGAGTACGATTGAATGAGGCAGGTATAAAGTGTTCGTACAGATATTAATGTTGAAAAAGTAGTTTTGATCCCTTGTTTTGGCGTGCTTGGACGATGAAAAGTGGGGTAATTTGGAGTTAGATAATTTAATAGACTAAGAAAATACTTAAGACTCCTTTGGTATTATTTTCTTGATATTTAGCTTTTTCTCTTCGTTGCTTTTGGAATTGGAATTTTCCTTGTCACTCGAGTCGGACATTCTTCTTAATTCAATTCGCGTGCGCGAAGTGGTGCAAGTGATGGTGTACGTTAGTTGGGCATTTTTTGTAGTTGGCTGCGCTGACTACCAAAAGTGGGTGGAATGGCGCAATGTGGGGCACCTTGGAGGCGCTTTTAACCCGCATAAAGTACAGCACTAACACCACGACAACACAGCAAACATTGCGCATCTATCCATCTCCCGATCGTTCTCATTGTTCAATATAATAATGCCAGACCGCTTGTTTAGATATCCAAATATACTTCATGGTGGCGACTTTTGTTCCTAGATTTTACGGCTGGGACACGTTCTTCAGCTGCCAAGTCAAAGGCCTCCCACGGATAGCTCCGGCCTGTACCTCTGTACCTGAAAACAACGGTGGGGGCTGAAGACAGACAATGCTCATTTATCACGAGAAACAACACGACGATCACGAGTGTCCGGGTGTGGTGGCTCGTGGGAAGGAGCACCCATGGGCTAATAGGCTACGATAGCGTGCATTTAAAGTTGAGGTTGGGGAAAGAGCCCCTCTTTTCGTTTTCACTCGGACCCCACCAATGTCGGACTCTTCCCAATTTCTCAACATCACCGTCAAGCTTTGCAGATCATAAGTCCCTTCGCCCTTTCCATTGGGCCATTCAACCTCCAATCCATTGTTGCAATTGCAAGAAACCCTCTTGCCAGCCCTGCTAGACGCGACCACCCGAGCTGAACCCAAGAGAAGGCCGTCATGAATACGACCTCACTCCTATCAGCCGCCACGCGCCTGTTCAACATGATACTTGGCATTCTGTACCAACCATGACCCAATCCCTCCTCGTGTTACGTCGCCCGACAGGGGTGAAAAGAGTTCCAACACTACGACGGTGGGAAGGCTTGCATGACAGCAGCCATGGCGGACTGATAGTACATATGTAGCGCCGTTCAGGGCCCCCGACCCCGACCACCGCTCCCAGAACTTCCGAGCCGTTTCACGTACCGCAGAGAGTAACAAGGTACCACTCCCGTCTCACTCCAGCCACTCACTGTATGCTAATATCGATTGGCGTTTATTCTAGTGCCCTGTCTCTCCCAAGGAATCGGTACATCAGTGCGGCCGACCCAGTGACCTAACCGCTCGGCCCATGTACCCATCAGTCGATAATAACAGCACCAATGATCTGGAAACACTGGGCCTGTTGAACGTGCTACTGCAGACACACGTCGGTGGCGGCCCATAGGGCTACCAGGACAGGGGATAGGCGCACCGGACACGGTGATCTTCAGGCGCTGTTACTGTCTTGCATCAACACCAAACTGTCACCGAATCACTGTCACGATACCATCAAATCTTCACATCGGCGACCTACTGAAACCCCCGCATTTTCCTGATGTTACCATACTCGTTAGGGCTGAAGTCCACATGTCTGTGAAATGAGCCAGGACCAATGGAGCATGGGACATGCCGGGGCAAGCTGGAACGACGATGGAACACATCTCTCGGGACTTTGTCCTCGAAAGGTCTAACCCAATGACGCTACCCCGTCCTCACATGCCCTTGCATGGATTGTTCACATGAAGCTCGGGTGGTTGACCTATGCCAAGCTGAATCTGTCTCTTAAGCAAGCGACAAAGGGCCCATAGGGCTGGGAGTATTTGCCATAACTCGTCAAAGCATAGGGTACCCGTTTCTTCACCTTAACCACCGACCAGCCCAATGCCCCCGAGACACGGTCGATATCGGAGGTCCGAGTTGGGCCGCCCGTTTCCTCGACCCTTGTCCCATCTGAGAAACCACGGATGCTGACAGTCCCCAATTAACCCATCTTCGTTAGTGCGATCCAGCCCCTGCTGAGATGAGATGCCCCTCGCTTCTGACCCATGTTTTCTCTGAAAACATTTCTCTTTTCCGGGCAGTCTTCCTTTTGGCGTTCCACCTCCACGCGTTTGCCATGACATTCCTCCCAGATGCACACTTGCATGGGATTCCCTGTCCGTCTGGAAAAGGGCTGAAGCAAGCACAGACATGTCAAACCTTATAAGACGCCATGATTACCCGTCAACTCAACCCATACGTCCTCAGCTTTGGTATCCTGTGCGGTTCGAGTCTTCCTCAGCCTGCCTTCGAGCTCCAATACGAGTATCAGATACGAGTGGGTGCCCATCTCGTCCTACCGGCCCACGTCATCGTCCCTGTGTTTCTCGCATTCCTTTCCCTCGTCACTAGAACGACATACGCTCTGAGCCCGGATATACCAGTGTTCAGATTGCGGTGTTTCAGGTCAGGAAGGTGGCAGTCTCTTCATGCACAAAGCACCAATAGGTAAGTTGTCATCATAAAGGCCTTTGGTCTGGTCAAACTGGTTCGCTAACAGTTGTATCCAGGCCAAGTGGACGTCTTACATGTATCTGGCACGTCCACGGTAGCGACAGCTGGCCAACCACCGAGTCCGAATCTTACAGTGGGCATAATCCTCACCAGTGCGCTGCGCTTACATCGGGTAATCCTTAAAAGTGTCTGTCAAGAGCAGGCACTGTAGGCATGCCAACCATCAATCTCCCCGACGGCAGTAGCACGCAGTTGGAGCCACGTCCCGCACATCAGCATCATCTGCGATCCTTTGCTGTCCATGCATATTTGGGCATTGCTGTCACTCTGGTTATCGTCACCATTTGGTGTTTCAGACCCCGACGGAGATTATCAACACCCAGTTCGGCGAGTTACGGGAGCCAGCCCAACGTCAAGGAAATCAAGGCGTCATTGGGCTGTGCAAAGCTCGCTTGGCCAGAGCTCACGGAAGGATCATATCCAAAGGAGTTTAGTCAAGACCTAGTGCTCGCCACGCCGTTCTCGGTCAACGAACTGTTACATCCACTTTCAAGTGCATACACCAAAGTCCCGCACACGCCTGGGCATCTACAGGCGATGGATAGCGATGACAAGAGTCAACTCAGCGATCGAAGTGATCCCGAAGCAACAGCATCACGTGGTGTTAGGAAGAAGCCCAAGTCAACCCCAAGTTCAAAGTATGAGGCATATCTCTGGCCGCAACTGCCTTCCTCGGTCTCGATGATAGGGATTTCGACTCCAGATCAGCTCCGGAAACATATGCCACCTCCCAAGACCTCTACCGGTACCGAAAGAACAACCAGCTCAGGTTCAACGAGTAGGGAAGAGGGCAGGGGAAAAGAATCTCTGCAGACACAACACCGCCAGATAGACGGGTTTGGCACGTCAACTACGGAGTCTCTGGGCTATGATGGTGCTCAGGGGCAAGATGGCGGGTTGCATGGTGTGTCTGTTGGTGAACCTAGACTGCACTTTACAAGACCTCCACCTCCGCCACCTCTGACACCACCAACTCTCGACAAGACGGCCTTCGGCTTTCAAGGTCGTCGGCCCACCTATGCTGCATCAATTCCACCAAGTTTGGATGTAAGCTTTATCCATCAGCCTAAACCGGACTACATCGGTCACACCTCGTCTGTTGATATCCTCCGCACGAGTCCTGCCGAGGCGACGGCGATACCGCGTCGAAGATCATACACGAAGAGCGTGCCGGTTGGTATACCTATACCCAACAGCAGCTCCTCTTCATCAAGTGGAACTACTGTAACATCTTCGTCAGCATTTTCTCCATCCAGCTATCCGCCATCATCACCACTGTTCCCGCCACCTCCACCAGTTCCCCAAGACTATCAATTCGTTGGAGGACATATGGGACATCGCGCTTCGGTCGGCAATCAGCACCAGGAGGAAATCGAGGTTCATGGGGAAATCATATCTGTTACCGATGACGATGGCCATGGCTGGCAACGACACACGCAAGTGTATGGTGGGGGTGTCTGCCTCGTATGTCTTGCAAATGGAGGCGGATCCTATGGTCCCAATGTGCCACTCGAGGATCGACGATATTAGCCCTGCTCCAGGCTCAGGGGGAAGCCCATACCAATGAAGTCCCTTTTAGGTTTTGGAGGTAACCAGAGCCTCAGCCGCCATGCACTGCAGGCATCCAAGCACAAGACCGCACACTGTATCCAGCGCTCAGTGGGGAAAGTCGCTTCCGGATCTCTCCTGCATCTCCCATAGGCTGAGTACGGTATGGACTGCATACAGGCGTTTAATGAGGTTCTTTGGGAACATTAGCATCATTGGTTCTCTTGTCTTCTGCATTGTTATCTTAGTGGGGCAGGTCGGCCAACGATCCGCAGTGCCGGCGAGGGAGGGGATTGTTCCGTTGTTTGTGTAATAGAGGGGTTAAAGCCAAAAGGAGTGTCTAATGATGTTATGACTTGTCTCTTTGATATAATTTTCCTCTTTCTCTTCTTTTCGGTGTCGATTTTCAGTTGCAGGTCTCTGTTTGCTACTCTTGGCGTCACTATACCCTTCATATTGACATCGTCAGCATATCAACATCTGATCTCAGCCCTTCACCCACTATAACTTGCTCCTCACGAAAGGAAGTTATAACTCTTCAAGGGCATCTTCCAGTTCTACCACGTGTTTCTGGCATGTTTCGTTGTCATTCGCCAATAACGCCTTGGTTATCTTCAACCCTCCCTGCACCGGGCACCCCAGCTTCTTCACGATATCAGTCCCGCACTACTCCTCATCGCACTATCTGCCCTCGCATCTTGTTACCTATCTGAGGTATCATCCCAAAACAGGCAGTTAGACAACTGAAACAGGCAAGGCAAGGCATTCTCCGTGAGCAAGTACAATGTAACCCTGTTGACTTGCCGATCAATTTCAGCGCCACGTGGGGTATGTAGTGTAAGCCCAGACGTTGAGCGATGTAGTCAGCCCTATAGAATAGCCACCCATTCTCATTGCGGTCTTTTTCCATGCACAAATGTAATGGGACCTGCTTGTTGCTGTTTCGGTATTGAGGACCGAAAGGTAAGGTAGATGTTAGGGGTCAGGTTGCATGCCGGATTCGGGATGGATGCATCACGGATCTGACGGAAGATCGGAAAACACCCTCTTTTGCCGTTCTCCGCCTTCTATGCCTGACCACCTATGCATGGATGAGATTTGTATTGGGAAAAGAAGAAGACGCCCGACGAAAGTACCTTCTGGTGTTGATATGTATTTACCCCTGCTATCAAAGTTCAAACTAATTAACTCCGAAAGCCTTCGGCTTCGACTGACCCTTGTGAGGACTGGTCTTACCCTTTTCCTCGCATCATTAATTGACTGATTCTTTCCAGAAGCTCCATGCAGATTAGGTATGCGGCTTATGCTCCGCCGCACGGGAACGGAGTCAGACTGTCAGACTTGTTAGCCCTACCTACCTATGGATAAACTGAGGGAAGTATTTAGGAAGAGGGAGGTACACTCCACGCACGCCCGAAGACTCCCTAGGTACTACGTCCTTCAAGTACAGCGCCTTGAGATACTCAAAAAAAAAAAAAAAAAAAAAAAAAAAAAAAAAAATTTTTTATTTCCGTTTCCTTACAACTACGATAACGTTATTCTAACTCCTTTAGCCCGTCAGCTTTGTCGGGACCGACGGGCCCGTATAGTACATACAGTGCGTGTCCCGCACACCCCTCTGTGACAAAGGTTATGTATGGGAAGGAAGGAAGGAAGCTGTTCAGAGACGAGACGGAAGGAAGGTTAGGCCACGAGATTCCTCGTATTTATTTAAAGACCGGCCTCCCCCGTTTGGCCTTGGGAGCTTTCTCTTCTCCTTATCTCTATTACATTCTTCACACCAAATTCTCTTTTTTTTTTTTTTAGTAAGTGACCATTAGATCAATCCGACATGGCTTTTTAGGAACGTTACAATGCTGAATTTCGTCGGCTGGCCCACAACCTTACATCTCCGGTCGTCACAGGACACAAGGTTCGATGTGCAATTCACCCTAGCCCTCAAAGATTTCTACCGGGCCTTCTAACGCTTAGTAACAACCACTCCTTTTCGAGACCTGCATAATATGGCTATTAGAAAGGTGGTTGAGCTCACAGAACTTTTGCAGGTATGTTCCCCTCCTCCTATTAACCAATCCTCTTACTTATAGCGTCGAAGCCGAAGCAGAAGCCGCTGAAGGCTGAAGCGCGGCGAGCGCAAGAACGGCATGGGCAACCCAGCCAGCCAGCCTGAGCGATAACTGAATCAGCGTTTTGGTATGTCGCACTATTTACAACTTCATGTCTTTCCTGCCCGACTCATGCTAACTAACCCATTGCCTCAACAGACGCCCGCCCCCCCGGCCCTTATGAATTCACCATGTAAGGACCTCTCGGACTGATTGCGCATCATTGCCTATCGGGGGCTGGAAAAGGCGACAAGGAAAAGGGCTTGATTGGAGTTGTCTAGCGGAAGAGGAGAAACGGAAACCAGGGCAGCCTAAAATACCTGGAGGGAGAGTGCCGGTGAATGGGCCGGCGACCTGTGCCATTCACCAGGCAGGGCACGGACTTCCAACATTGCCGCTTGCTGATGATGAGCAACGAATGCAGCTGGGGGAGCTTGGAGGTACATGTCGGAATGGGCAAGCTTTGTCTTTTTTTGGCGTTTTGATTATACATAACATGTTTTAAGTTTAGTTAAATGCTTTTCACAATCAAGTTCTTCTTCTCGATCCCAATCGAAAGCGCCCAATAGACAGACACACGCCCCTGGAATGCGTGTCGAGCAATATACAACACCGGTACTTGTGCATTAAGGAGAAAAAAAATATCTTCTTTTCTTTGAATTTGGTAATTTCCCGTTCCTTTTCCTTTTCCTTTTCCTTTTCCTTTTCCTTTTCCTTTTCCGCCTCGTCTCATCGAGGTCAATCATTGTTCACGATAATTGTGGTACTACACAACACGCGGGAACGAGCGCTAGGAGGGTACACCACTATCGCACGTCCATTCAGCTAGTTGTAGAATCGCACGGAGGGAGGGAGAGATAGCCGAGCCCGGTAACTATGAAGAGTAGAGTCCAGGCGCCTCCTCTTACAAGTACCTTAACTTCAAGTTGCTTACAGAAGGCTCAGAAGGCTGGCTCGCAACTTGGAAAGAAAGAATCAACACGGTAGATAGTAGACTTTGAAGGATGACTGACATGCATTCATTCCCATCATGGTCTTCTAAATATCGAAGGAGTTTTGAATGCTGATGTCGATCTTGATATGTCTTGATCCTCGTCGGGTTGAAGATGATCGATCAAAAGCCAAAAAAAGATACAAGAGGAGATATATATATACCTTTCACCGAGATACCTAGGGCAGATTTAGCAGCAGAGGAAGGGGATAGCGTCTGAACTGGATCTCAGAGCCAGCTGGAGCTAGCTAGCTGCTCATCGGACGCACTGGCGGACGGCGGCGAGCTTCTAGAATACAGGTTCGTTGAACCGTAAAAGTCGAGATGCACAGACAGGAATAATTAGAAAAAAAAAAAAAAAAGGAAAAAAAAAACCCGATGAAGGGAAAAGAGGGAAATCAATGACCTGAAATGGAGAAGATAGTAAATGTCGTTGGCGAGAGGAAAGCAGCAAACACGAAACCTCTAGTCAAGCCATTCGAGTACTTGAGCAGTCTGTAAGGTAGATACCTATGGAGGAGGTCTGCGAGAAGAACTGATTGCATGCCCAGCTGGACGAGTGACAAGAACGCCGTTGACGCCAACAACCACGATGCAATCCGAAACAATTATATTATGTACACGAATATGAACAACCGAATGCGATGTCTTTTTTCTTCAGTCCTACAACCACACCTCACCCGTGGCATCCGTGGTATCTCCCTTACTCTATCTCCTTACGCTTCAGTTGTTTTCCTTTGCTCCCTTCCCTCTTTTCACTTCACCGATTCGACCGCCGACATACCCCTACCCCGTTCCTTTTTAACACCCGTGCCACAACAGCCGGTTTCAAGCAAAAGGTCAAGAGCAGTATGAACCGACAGCAAGATCCAACCACAACCAACCGTGGATAAACCAAGCCAAACCAATTGATGGAAGCAAGAAAGTGAACCCCCCAGAAGAGAGGGCCAAAAAAAGTACCACAAGTTTCTAATCCCTAAACCAACTCTTAATAGGAGGCAACCTAGGCAAAACTTGTCCCTCTCCATCCAGTTCTTCTTCCTCCACCACTCGTGGGAGCTGCTCTGCATATCCGCTTTCCCCTGCGACCCATCTTTTTGCCATTCCGCCTCCATATCCACTTCCACTTCCTCCTAGTCCTGCATGCCATCCCAGACGACCTTCAACGCCTCCCTCAACATCTTCCATCGCACATCCCTGTCCTCTCGAATCCGAAGCCATCTGCATCACACCATAACCATATCCATAGCCATCACCCCGCTGCGGTTCCTGCGGTCCCTGCCACCACCCAGCCATATTCATCGCGTCCACATCCTAAACAGCCGCGATTTCTTGGATTCGTTCGGTTCCGGTTCGTTCAGCTCGGCCATTCCCATTACTTTCCCTCTCCCTCTCTCCATCCACCTGGGCAGCAGTAGCAGCAGCAGCAGCAGCAGCAGGTCTACTCCCTCTCCTCGGCAACTCCCCGTCTCCATTCCCGCCCCTCAGCGCCGGAAGAATGCTCTCCCTCCTCCCATTACTCCCCCCTCCACCACCACTCCCTCCTCCCGACCCGTCAGCAGCAGCCCCACCGCCCACGGCACCAGCAGGTAGGTCAGTAACGCTCTCATCCTCCTGCTCCATCAACTTGATCATCTCCTCCAGGTTTTCCTCTAGGTTCTCTTGGTCATCCGGCGGCAGACACGACATCAGAAGGTGCTTGTACTTATCGATGCGCTCGCCTGTGCCTAGCATGCCGCGGGCTTCGACGTAGTCGTTTTCTGCTGAGCGCTGTTCTTGGAGGATGGACCGCAGCTCGGCGGCGAGGGAGAGGCGGTGGGTGTAGTCGTCTTCTTCGTGGTCTTGGTCTTGGTCTGCGACTTCGGTATCTTGGGAGGATGGTGCACCTTGTTGTTTTGCTGCGGGGGGTTGGTCTGGGTGTTGTGATTGTTCGGCTTCTGACTCGGTTTCGTTTTCGTCCTTGGGGGGTTTGTCTTTTTGGTCTGCTGCGGAAGGGGAGAGTTTGGGTTTCTTGGATGGAGACGATCTGGAGGATTTGACGGTGCCGTTCGTGACGGAGCCGTTCAGTGCGGCCAGCTCCTGCTGCACGGCCTCCTGCACGGATATGCGGTTCTGGTGCGTCACGAACGCCAACACCTTATGTCGCGCCGTGGCCATCTCCGCGGCCGTCTTGGCGGCGACGTCGTCCGAGTCGAGGCGGGAGTTGTAGTCGTCGATGGATGCGGTGAGGGCTTTGAGCTCTGACTGGGTCTTGTTGAGGATGCGGCGGGCTTCCTTCTCGGCTTCGTCTTTCTCCTTGAACTCGCTGTCATACGAGGCTGTGAGGTCCTTGAGCTTCTGGAGGATCAATGGCGTGATGCGATTTTGCACCGTGTTGGCCGCGTCGCTGCTGTAGTTCTGCTGTGAGCTCTTCCGGCTCGTGGCCATGGACCCCGAGATGGCTTCGTGGAAGGCATCATGGCGTTGGGTATCGGGCGCAAACGGGCTCGAGGATCGTTGCGGGAGGTTGGAGCGCGATTTGGAGATGGAAGCATTGAGCTCTTTTATCAGCTCTTCGGCACGTATGCCTTGCTTGTTCGGGATGTCGGTGCTGGCACCACGGCCGAGGAGGGCCCTGATGCATTTTCGGGCATCGCGCATGGCGGCGAGGTGGACGGCCGTGTTACCTTCATTGTCCTGGGCGTCGAGAAGCTGTTGTACGAACTCGGGGTTGTGTGTCTCCTGAAGCCTATTAAGGATGATGTCCAGGTAGTACCGCGAGCAGGACTGGCTGTTCGCACGCCCACTCTTCATCACAGCAGCGTGGTGTATGACTGTGCATCCTGACAGATCCCGGCAATCGATGGTGGAAAATAGCTCCTTCATGACCTGTGGGAAGGTCTGCTTCTCGAAGCAGTTGGTAAAGTTTACCGCACGCATAAACGGTGTCTCTCCCCGTACGTTTTGTGCGTCCAAGTTAGCTCCGAACTTCTTCAACTGCCTCACAACATCGACATCGCCCATGGCAGAGGCCCAATGAAGACATGTGTGACGCTCGTTGTCGATGGGCCAGTCGGGCTTGAAGTTGGGAGGAGGGTCAGGTCGTACGGCAGGCTGCTCGTTTCTAGAGAGCAAAAAGTAGTCGAGTAGTTCGTCACCGTAGACGGCATGCTGCTGTTCCGTCATGTCCTCTATCAAGTCGTCTCGCTTGCGTTTCCTATGCCCGGTCGAGAAATGTGAATGATGGTGACGGTCGTCTTCGGCCATGTAGGAGGCCGAGGCAACGGTAAGATTATCGGGGGTATCGTCGTCGTGCATGTGTGTATCGGCATCGTTGTAGTCTTGAGCTTGTACGGGAAGAGCTTTGCGACCTGCTGGTACAGGCTGAGAAGGGTTGGGCTTCTTTGCCAACTTAGTGCCCCATGTCGGAACAGCAGGCTTGACCCTGGGGGCCTTTGGCTTGCTGGCGTGTCTAGGTGCAGGAGGAGGGCTTTCGTTGCCCGGTTGGAACTCGAAGATGGGTTTTAGGCGTTCGTAGATGTTGTTGCGGCGAGCGAGGGCTTCGGCTTGTTCGAGCGGGATCCAGGTGCCTGGCAAGGGGAATGGTTAGCAAGTGGTGCCAAGTTGATGGAGAACCTGACATGTTCGCACCCTGGTATCTTCCGTATCCGCCTTGTATCTTCTCGTGCGTGTCTTTTTGTACCTCGCGCTCCAAGATTCTCGTGCGGGCGGGCTTGTCAAAGCCGGCGGCCTTGAGGATGTGTGTAGCGTTGACCCAGTCATCGTGGCGACGGCGCATCACATGCTCCTTGAGATCGAGACCAAACTGATACTCCCATACTGGAATCTGCAAACCATGACGGTGCGGTTAGCAACATGCCGCGCCAAACGAGCGACGAGGAAGAGAGGTAGAGACGTACACCGCTATACGTTGCGCTGTAGATTCCCGGCTCGGGGTTTCCCCCGACATTTGCCTTGACCATATCTGGTGGAAATGGCACAGCGGTAGGGAGCAAGTTAAAGTGCTACGAGTTGAGCAAAACGTGAGTGGGCTGATGGATATGGCCACCGCAAGTAGCGTGGGTATCAAGGAGGGAATGCTGTATCTGATGATAGCCTCATTCAAGGTGTCAGTACTCTGCCTTGTCGTGGTGGTTGGCTAGAGTGCGGTGGTGGAAATCGAGGCACGAAAAGGACGCGGTGATTGAGCCAGACCGGGCGGGCGACGCGGTTGACGCGAATCCAGTTAAAGTGCCTTGGTGCCAAGCCGGGATTCCAGGTTCACGTGATGAAGCGGAGAACAGACAGGCAAGCAAACGAAGGCACTGGCCATCACTAACAAATTTGAATGGAGGCTCCACGCTAAACTGATAGTGCAATACCCACTCTACATTCAGTCTTCTTTTATGCCCGAACAAACAATTGAAAGGGGCTTGACACCATCCATTCATTGCTTCAACAGCTACTGTGCAGCATCACAGAAATGCCGTGAAACGATATTATCTTCCTGAACCAGTCTCCCAATCACTGCTTACTTCCGGCCTGGATAATCCTGTTGGCCTTTCTAGCAGCAGTGTCTCAGTCCCCTCTGCATCAAAATGTCGTGACTTCACTTCAAACTTTTGGCTGACATACTTTACATAGCCAGACATTGGTACATGTAACATGGCCTCTTCGGGTTTCCCGTGGTTGACGTTGGAGTCCTCATATTATATTCCGATCCGACTTGGGATGTAGAGGTGCGTTGTGGGACTGGTTCACTTAGTAAAGCCATTAGGAACTTTCCCAGGGGTGATGAAGCGGTATCCCTCCCGTAGAAAAATAGAAAATGCAATGCCCAATGCTGCATTAGATGTCGCCATTTACGGTTTGGGTCTTGCAGTGTTTTCTCCGGCCGAAGCGGGCGGCTTATTTTCCTGCCACTCGTCGCCCCCTCCCACGATATCTACTCGCAGGTCCGATATTGTGTGCATGCCGCTTTGAGTCTAGGCTACGTGGACACTATCTCTCGAGAGAGCCTCCTAGTTACGAACGTCATCGACCGACTGCAGAGCTGTTCATCGCGCAGTTGAAGATCATCAAGATGCAGTGTCTCCGGTCCGGACATGCCTTCACACGAGGCTTTGCCACTGAGAAGAATCAAGGCCAAAAGATGCAAAGTATGAAGAACGTGACAGAGCAGATTAATATGCGTCTGAGAAAAGAACACGCTCCCAGAGCCCAGGATTAGTACTTATTCCTATCCTTCCCCCCTTCCAAGTTCTTCCCCTTTTCCACCCTCTCCAACAACAAAACCTTTACTTCAAGTTGCTCTCCATACCTGATATATCCCTTAACTTTACAGGCCTTTTCTTCTTTGCTTCATTCTCCCATTTGTTTTTCTCAACTTTCCAACAACAAAATCTTTCAAGTTGCTCGCCATGCCTGATATATCCCTTGATGTTCTAATATTTGGCGCCTGTTTGTTCTTTTTTTATTATTCTCCCCGTTCTGGCTGTCAACGCGAAAAAGCTTGGATTGGGGATATTTCCAGCCTCGGGCGGCATTCTTCTCGTATATCTTTTTTTGTTCATTTATCCAGTTCTGCCTCCCGAAAATCCGTTGTTGGTACTTCCAGTGGTGGGCGCCATTCTTCTCCTTTTCTTCATTCTCCCTGGACTGCAGTTTTGTGCCAACGAGCTGCAACATCTATAGGCGTGTTCGAAGCATAATGGACTCCCAAGGGTAGGGGTGCCCTCCCCCCCGTCGGCCAACGATAGGGACAGACAGAAACCTTGCCCAGCTACTGACGAAGACGATAGTCCTACGGCACCAAAGAGACGTCGTCTCAACCACGATGACATCTCCGATAACACCGCCGACCACGAACCGAACATTCCCCCCGGCGAAACGGCACCCATGGTAGCCGGGGTGCCTACCGACGCCCAAGTCCCCACAACTGATGACGGCAAGGAGCAGATTGCCCTCATCCCCACCTTGAAAAAGAAGGTGCGATTCCTACTTGACAACGGGGCCGGTGGCCGTCATACACTCGACAGATCTCCCAGCCAAAAGACTGTACGGTTCCTACTTGACAACGGGGCCGGTCGCTGTTAATTGTAATCCCATCAACCGACCCCCTACGCCCTATCAACCAGAGGATGTGTGTCTAGGTCCTTATGGTCGGATTGATGGACGGGGAGGACGGGTTCTGGGAATGCGTCGTCGTTTGGCATCAGTATAATTGGAGGAACACGATATATATTGGAGGTCGGACCTATGCGGCAGGCTTGTGGGAGGCACAGGTGGACAATTTTTGATTTTCCCAAAAGCAACAGCAACAAGAGCAGCAACAATAACAGCAACAGCAATCCAATCACCACAGGAAACATGCCTCCTTTTTGTTAGTAGTTAGATCTTTGGGCCTTACGCCCACTTTCCTTATTAAAAGCAAGCACCATCTATCTACATACCATGGGCAGTTTGGTGCCTATATATACCCCATCTAGTGCCCTTCAGAATAAGATATTGCACTCCTCCACACTGCCTACTTCCGTGCTTTAGAAATTTGGGTTCATGGAATGTTTGGCTGACACTTCTTCGTAGTTTCGTAGTGGTGATGTTCGGCGACATGGCCAGATAAAACCATCCTCCTAAACATGGGAATGAGGCAAACCGAGCCACGAAATATAAAGGAACTTTTTCCTTTTTTTTACTTTTTATTACGACAAACTTGTTACCATCCCCTTCTCCTCGTCTTGCAACCAGAAGATCGAGGCGACGATATCATGCATGCAATGCCCCTTGCTGCGGTGCATATAATTGTTAGCGACGTACCACAGTAACGCCCATTCGTCCGCTGTAACTGCGCTATGGCCGCACTGCAGTACCGTGGCTCCGGTGGATCGTTTCAGCCCTGTGCAAAGACTTCCCACAAGATCAAATATACGGATTTAATTGGCCAGTTGACCAGATCCCCCACGTTTTAGGAAGGGGCACATGCTTCTCACCGAACCCTGATTTTTCCTCTGTACAACCAACATCGGTCATTTCAGACTTTCAGCAGTGCGGCTCAGCTGATCGTTCTCTTTCGCTCCTTTCTTTAGATATTTTGTACATTTATTGTTGCCTACACACCCACCTGGACGGCCATCTGTTCTTTCTCGTTCGCTGTCCCTTGCTCGGCGCTCTATGCCCTCCGTCACCACCATCTCGAACATCGCGAACCACCACTCGGAACCGGTACCCGATCCCGATCTCGAATTCGATCCCCCCCTCCAATGCGCCATCGCTCCTCGACCATAACCTCCCACCGCTCCCACCGCTCCCTCCCAATCCCCCGACCGTCACTCAACCATGGCGCCCGACACCCACTCCTCCCTCCCCCTTCTCGACCCCTCCTCCTCTCACGCCAACTCCAACGATGATCGCGGCCGCCTACGCGCCCCCTCCCCCTCCCACCCCTTCCTCCACGACCCCGACCCCGATCCCCAGTTCGACCCCTCAGCCGCCGACCCCTCCCCTTTCTCCTCCTCCGGGCCTGGCGCCGCTCGACCCTCCAACCCCCGCCGAACCACTTCCACCTCCCTCCGCTCCCTCACGCCCGTCCCCCTCGCTTCCCAAGCCCTCCACCTCGACACCACGCTCCGCTACCGCCTCGCCGCTTTTTTTCTGGTCGTCTCCCTGATCGCTTTCACTGTACAAACCGAGCTCGCTTCCATCGTCCAGCATGATTTGGGCTGGGACAAGGCGTATTGCATGTTATACCTTACCCACGGCTCCTGGGTTTTCCTATTCCCGTTGCAGTTGGGGGTGCTGAGGTTGATGAAGCGGGAGATGCCCTGGCGACAGTTTTGGCGCGGGGTGTTATGGGATGTGAGGGTTGTTGGGTCCATGGTTGAATACCAAAAGTTGGATGTACAAACCGGGAGAGGGAGAGGGAGGAGGGGAGGGCAACAAAAGTCGCCATGGCGGTACCTAGCCTGGACCACGGCAGGGGTTACTTGTGCGCTTACTGTTGCTGGGCTGAGTTGGTACCTAGCCGTGAGCATGACTACCCCCTCGGACTTGACGGCCATCTACAACTGCAGCGCCTTCTTCGCATACGCGTTTAGTATCCCTCTTCTAAAGGAGAAGCCACGGATGGGCAAGATCGTCGCCGTCGCTATTGCTATTCTTGGTGTCCTGATCGTTGCCTACGGCGACGGTACCGATTCGGGAGCAGGAGACGAAATCAGTGGTGGATCGAGGTTCCTGGGTAACATGATCATCGGCGTCGGCTCCGTCCTCTACGGGTTGTACGAAGTGCTGTACAAACGCTTCGCCTGTCCGCCAGAGGGCACGTCAGCGTTTAGAAGCGTCACCTTTGCCAACACCTTTGGGAGCATGATCGGGGTGTTCACCATTTTCGTACTCTGGATTCCTATTCCGATCTTGCACTGGACAGGGATCGAACCGTTTGAGGTGCCCACGGGGAGGGCGGCTTGGTTGTTGTTCTGGAGTATCGTCATGAACATGAGCTTTGCGGGGTCGTTCTTGGTGTTGATCTCGTTGACGAGTCCCGTGTTTAGCTCGGTGGCGAGCTTGTTGACGATTTTTATCGTGGCCATGTCGGATTGGTTCATGACGGGCAAGCCGCTGAGCGGGGCGTCGATGTTGGGTGGGGTGTTTATTATGACGGCGTTTGGGCTGTTGAGTTGGTCGACGTGGAAGGAGATGGAGGAGGAGGAGGCGAAGAGGAGGAGGGTGGTTGCTGCTGGTGGTAATAGGGAGGAGGAGGGGAATAGTGGGAGTGATAAGGACGAGGATTAGCCGGGCTCGGAGGATCACCCGCTGGCACTCTTTGGTGTTTTCTGTTTTCTTTTGTGGTTGTTTTTCTTTTGGATACACAGGATATACCGTCACACGATAGACATGGCGTAGAGATTGTCTGGTACAAATCGTCCTGGAAGGCTAGGGTGGCATGTTGTTTTGGATATTGGCAGGCGTTTAGAGGATCATATGGCATATAGAAGGTTATTCATCTGTGGGTTCGGGTCAAATACACCACGCAGGGCCCAGATGACCGACCAGCTGCATTGACAGCGTTGGCAAATCTGCTTTTTGTTGTTGATTAATTTATTTTTCCCCATTGCCTCATTGAGAGATACTGGATGCCGCTGTCGTCAAAGAAATCCGACCCACTACGGAACATACCGCGCCGTCCGTCGGTGGGGCCGCACAGGTTGCGACTTCCTTCCGAATTTTGACCACATCCGCATGTGTGGTCTCGGTCTTGGCACGGACTTTGTCTCGGCATTGCCCCACTATTCCGGCATTCCAGCCGGTGTACGATATTACTTTGCGCCGCTGGGACTAAATACCACCATCACCCGAGCCTTTTCCATTGTACTGTTGAGGAAACCTGGCCGGTAGGTTAATAGGTTGTGAGGTGGGTTTGGTTTGAGTGCTGAATGTGATGCAACTGCCATCGAGTGGCAAGTAGCAATGTTGGCCGCCAGTGTGGAAGGAAAGACTCTTGGACACATCTCTCAACGTGGCTTAAATCGGATTGTCCTGTTATCTGCTGTACCTCAATCATGTGCGTCGAGAATATTTATGGCGGACATGGGCAAGGAGCAGGACATATAAGGCAGGGAACAGGATCTGCCCAAGCCTCCAGGGTTTTATGCGGGAGACTCGGAGTCATTTATGCTGTTCCAGTTTTTTATTTTTTTTCCCTTACTTGCCGCCGCCAGATAAAGTGTGGCGAGGGCGAAAGGTTGAACTGCATTGCATACCAGCAAGTTGATCTGTCCTGAACTCCGAGCATTTGTCGAAGCCCGCATGTTTGCCCGAAGCATGAGTCACCCTCCACTGGCCTTCAGGCTTCGACATTTTCCTTCCCTTGTACTATAAGTAGAGCGCCCGGCCACTTCCATTATCTCAGCTCATGTCCGAAGCGCTCGAAGCCGTCATTCCACTCTGCCCTCAGCTCCGAGCCTTCCATCTCCTCTGCAACAGAAAGGCCCCGCCCGACCCATTACCTGGCCATTCCTCTGCCCCTTGGCCTCTCAGCCTTCCCATCGGAAAAACGCTCTTCAAGTTCAACCCCCTCCTGACCACCTTGACCGTCGACTTCCGCGCCCTGGCCGGAGCCTTGAAGCCGTCGCGCTTCGCCCCTTTATCCCTCCAACGCCGCCACCTTCTGCCCGCCACCATCACCCATCTCTCTCTCATTGGACACCCTTTGTGCGACGTTATGCACGTCACCCCGATGAGTTTGCTTGCCCTGGGCACCTGGCTCAGCGAGAACCATGGACTGAGAAGCCTGCGCGTCTTGAACGGACTGGCCCAAACCACTCAGGTGGAGACCTGGAATTGGAATACCATTCTCCTGAGATATAAACACTCGCTCGAAGAAGTGGAGCTCGACGGTCGCGCCTTGTTGCTTCACCAGCCCTTCTCGGCGACAAAGTTAATGGGGCCGGCTATTGACTTTGGTGTTCTGAGTTGCTTGGGGCAGATGGAGCGGTTGAAGGTAATCAAGGTGCCGATGCATTATCTTAAGCGAGTTAGGGTTCAAGAGGGGTGGGGGTGGGTCCCGATGCTGCAGGCAATGTTTTTCGAGGTTACCGGAGTTAACATTGTTGAAGTGATTGGGGATGAATATGGGAGGGAGGTGATGGAACCGGTGGTGAGGCGGGAGCAGGATATTAAAGTGGATGTGGAATTTCCGGTGGGGGCCGAGAGGATTGAGGTGGTGGTACCTGTAAAGGTAAAGTCATTGAGGCTCGGTACCTCCCCGGCCTCTAAGGTGATCACGGGGGTCAGGACCGCGGTAGTGAGAGGGGGGGAAGCGGGGGATGGGAATGAGGAAGGTGCGGTGCAGGGAGCTGGGGTGTTTCATTAGTTAACGACTCCAGGATGCTCAACTGCGACATACACTCCTTCCACAAAGGAACTTGCGCCTTCCTAGAAGTGTTGCCATCTTCCTCCCTTGGAAGGAATCTTCTGAACCAAAACGTCGTCGAAATATTGTGCCTGCCGTCATATTCGAGCAAGACTCCTGCTTGGCTTCCCTCCGAGGTTTCTGCTTTTACCAGGCTTCCAGCAGTCTCTCCCCTTCACCTTCAGTTCCCTCCGGCTGCCAGCAGCAAACTGCTACAACCCCACCTCGCCTCCTTCCTGTCTTTCTTGAAACCGTTCATTATTTTCACAATCGCCCCGCCTTGTTCACATCCACTTTTCCAAAAGCTGAGCCTGCTCCGCGCCACCGCGATCTTCTTCTAGGCAACAATCAACATCTTTCTTGCGACAATCCCTTCCTGCCACCCACACCCAGAGGTCACCACGACCAAGCGCTACAGACTTCCACTCGAGCGCAGCGTCCTTTCGCTGGTTAGGTGGTAGACGACCACCTTAAGGACAGTCGGCTTCCTCCCCTGGAAATCAGAAGGTATAACCCACGCCCTCCCAGCATTCAGCAAATTGTGACGCCCGGGTGACCGCATACAATCTGAACCCAATCTGACCAGGTCTATCTACAGGTCCCTCTGATCCTGACCGTTTGTCTCACGGCGCAGAATTGTGGAAAGATACCTCCCTCGAAAGAACATCCTCGATGAATTCTTCACGGCCCCCGAGGATGGCGCCCATCCAGCGCCTTCCCTTCGAACTCAAGGAGCAGATCGCTCGCGAGCTCTGCGACTTCGACCTATATGACCAAAGCAACTACCGAATCGGCCCTTCTGGCGATACCTTTCTCAACGCCCACACGTATGAGTGGAAGCCGTTACCGGAAGCAGGTGGAAAGCCCCAGCTGAGCTTTCAGCCAGTTTACGACGATCTGCGTGCGCTTTCACTCGTTTCGAGGAACTTCCGGGACCCGGCCCAGCGCGCGCTCTTTTCCATCGTCATTGTTGGGGAGCCCACGGCCTACTTCAAGCTCCTCCGAAGCTTGCTAGAATCTCCCGAAGTCAGACGCTACATACGGTGTCTTTTTGCGATTGCGGTTCGCAATCCTGACGCCGAGAAGCAACGCCATGAGATTGAAGGATTCCGCTGGTCTGCCTTTGTCGAGATACTCTGCCCCATGTTCATCTTTAAACGGTGTGATACGCTTGAGAACGTACATTACTTCAACTGGATCAGACGACAAATTCTCCCAGACGGTGCCACCTGTTCTCTACCCTCGGAGCGCAAAACATACCACGCGCTCCCAAGCCGTCAATTCCCTGTACTACTCAGCGAGGTTTTGCATGGCGTCATTCAGCTATGCCAGTCGCTAAGAGCTTTTCATCTCTACAGCGGTAATTTCGCTTCTCGGTTACAACAAGATCCACGGGCATTTTGGTCCCTCGGTGGGAAATGCAGCCAGTGCATGGAAGTACTCAAAGACGAGCCTTTGCTCACTACGCTGACCATCGACCTTCGAGCTGTGAAATTTTTTTTACTACATGGCCGCACATCATTTGATCGTTGTCCTTCCACCATTCATGATCTCACAATCATCGGTTCGGCAACCAATGAAGTTGATTGCACCATAATACAAATGGACAATCTCTTCAATTGGCTAAGCACCGTTAGGAATCTCAAAACGCTCCGAGTTCACAACGGGTTTGGCATGAGTACTTTATTCACGGCCCGCAACTTGAACGATATCCTTCTCATGTTCAAATTCACCCTGGAGCAGTTCGTGGTGGATGGTACTGGGTCGCTGCTCCAAATGACTCCCTCTATAATCCTCGGGCCGTGGGCATACCAGCAAGGGGATCGGTGTGGTCCAACCCATATACTGTCGTGCCTGCCGGAGATGGAGAAGCTGAGATATCTCAGCGTTCCCATACATTACCTCCGAAGGTGCCCAGAGGGTCATGAGCCTCTTGACATTTTGGCCGTGCCTAACGAAGGTCAAGAGGCCCTCCAGGCTGTGCAAGCGGACGTAACGTTTCCGAAGTCATTGAAGAGGGCTGAGGTTATGGTGGTTGACCAAGTACAGGATTATATAGTCACGGAGGTGAAATCTCTGAGGTTTGAGCTGGGCTATGACGGTCACCCAACCGAGAAGTAGTATGACTGGAGAGAGGAGCACGGGGAAAGGATGCAAGGTAGCTCTCGAGGCCGATGAAGGATCAAGGTAGACTACAAAAAATATGCAGTTGCCCATTGACACTACGAGTATCTCATTCTCACTGATGACCGGAGTGACCAAGACTTCTCGTTCCCCCCAAACATACCGTTCTGTGACAGACTGCCAGTTCGATAAGGATCATGCATCTGGCGACATGCATGTGATTTGGTGGTCAACATAGCTGGCGGGGAAGGAACACCTGCGGGATCTGGTATCTTTGTGGAACCGCATAATACCTGCCGGTATCCTGCAATGTCTAGCGGCAAGCAAGTCGTAACTCATGTCTGACTTCCTCGGTTTCTATTCTGAATCAAAAGGACAAATTAGTTTCTTGCAAACATCCGCCGGAATTGTTTCTCCCACTCAGCTTTCGCTAACACCAAAACCAATCTCTCATGAATTGGGATAGCAATCAATCCATCTACTTCTGTCCTTTGTTTCACTTGACCTTGGCTATTGCCCCATCTTGCCCATGTATCCAGCAACATGCATGCTCCCCAGGCACCAATCACCTCAGGTCATTTGCGGTTTATGCTTCTCAGTTCGTGATCCTTTCCTTCTCTGACCATATATCTTCTGTTATGCATCGTCTATCATCCCGACAACCAGTCATTACATGGCAAAGTCCTCCGTGATGCGAAGGCGGAGCCGCAGAGGACTAGTGCCCCTGGTCGTCTCAACCATTGCCCACTTTTGCAGATTTTCAGTACATTAGCTTGTATCTTGGCCGGCCGAAGATTGATTCTCGCTTCCCCTAGTGGCTCGGGGATAAGTTCTTCCAATGTTTTATTTGATTCCTTCGAGAATTCTTCAACGCTCCTCAGCCTCAACTCCTCAAGTTCCTTTCTACGCCAAATCTTCCCCATGTCGAAAACGTTCAATTGCAAGGACTTTACAAGTCCGCCCTGTCCAAACCATAAGAGTAGTCCTTTATTGCATCTTCCATACTTAATTGCCGATAAGCTAATATGTCTGGCGGAATATAAGTCCGGTAAGTCTTCGCTCTCATCAAGCCGCATATGTATCCTCGAAACGCATGTGTTAGGGCTCCTTATCTCCTCAAGACTTAACCTCTCCGCACGTACCAAAAATTTACACGTACGCAGTTTTTGATTCTAGCAGCCGTCTTATAAAATCTAAGCTGTTTTGTTGGAGGTGTCCCGTGTCACGTGCGGCTGGCCATGGCCCCACCGCACAGGGTCCTCCTTGCCCTACTTTTAGACCTCCAGACTTGAACAGTCTGACCTAACACAATACATCATCATTGATTCGTTCGTGGTCGTTCACCCTGTTCACATGTTTTTGGCGTAAAAACAACGACATGCAATGTTACTTACCTATAAAACAATATTCCAGCCCGGTAATCCAGCGTAGGCAGTAGATTAGCGGTTACTTAATAGCGTTGAAGGGTCTAAAATAAGCTCGCTTTAGAGCCGAGTAGTCGTAAGAATAAACTAACTAGGAACCATTCCATATCGCTTTCCTATGTGACGAGATGCCGTTGAAAACTTATAATATGCCTTGTAATCGGTTAGAAACACGTTAGCTATAGTCTACCTGGGACTTTTTGATCCAAAAAACATATTAAATTTCACTCGGATAGTATAAGTAAAATACGTGAATGCATTCAAGAGTATTCCGACGGTGTGATGTATCTGATGGTGAGGTGTTCGGTTTATTCTTTACAGCTGGTAGAGAGCCCAAGATAAGGTTGCTCTCTAGAGCTGAGATGGGAGAAAGTGGGGAAGTGTGCAATATTTCGATCGTAATTCCCATCTCCCTTTTCTGCCCGCTCATTTTAAGCCTTGTACTGTTCTCTTCTTTCCTAAACAAAACGTGCCATTCTTGTTATCATTTACATTCCTTCCTTCATTTAGAGGGACAACGTCTGTCTCCACTCAAAATTGCCCCCCACCAAAGTTTTCATTCTTCGGGTATTTAGCTGGGCCTTCTGGGCTTCTTCCTCTTTTTCTTAGCAAGCTATTCAATCAATCAATTCACCCCCAAGTTTGGTTTCCTCTGTTTCACGTCGCTGCATTGGAAAGGCGAAACTTGGCAGCCAAGAACGGTATTTCCAATGGCAGGTGTCATCAGCTGGGCGGCCCTATATTTCTGGCGCGAGTGGCCATACAGAGCCACGACGCTTTGTTTGTACTGGTCCGTGCCCGGTACCTGACAGGGCTTTTGCTCGCAACCAAGTTTTTTCGTGCGGGGAAGGTTAACTCCTTCTTCAACCTCGACGAGTTACACCGAGTCGCAATCGCATTACGCTGAGCCGACGACGCCAATTACGATTCAACGTATTTTCCCACCATGGCTCGCTTGGAACAGCTCCCAACCGAGGTACAGGCGCGGATATGCGAGTTCGTCGGCAACATTGCCGACGCCCCCTTCGACTACATGTACCAGCCCGATCCGCTCAGACAGGATACCTTTCCGCGGTTGAAAAGGTCAATCATTGAGCCTACATACTCGTCAATCTACAAGGATCTACGGTCATTGGCGCTTGCTTCAAAAGCTTTCACGGACTCAGCACAGCGAGTTTTGTTCAGGATTGCGGTAGTCGGCGGTCCCAGGTGTACCATAAGGTTGCTCAAAAGCTTGCTTCTTTACCCAAAGAACAGGCGGTACATTCGGTCTCTCTTCGTCACACGCAGGCTCTATTACGATACGGACCATCTTGCTGAGGAGATTCTGCTGCAGTTCGTTCGTGTACTGCGTCCCCTTGTCTTAACAAGAAGGATCGATGAACTTTATGACGCAAGCTTTTTCCGCGGATTTGAGGCCGGTCTTCCACTTGGAGAGTCCTACCACATTCAGGACTGGGCAAATATGGCGCACAAATTCCCCAGCGCATTATTCTTGCTCAACGTTGCAGACCATGTCTTGAGGGCGATCGTTCAGCTCTGCCCCTTCCTAAGCGGGTTTCATATATGCTGCGGCGATAACTGGTCTCCAAGAGGAAGGAAAGATTGGGTACCGGCCAGCTTAGACGACGGCCCTTCCAATACTTTCCCGCAACTCAAATCCCTTACGCTCGACTATGGTGCCCTACAGGCTCGGGTTGACTCTATAGCCATTAGGCCAAGATATCCTGGAGGTTGCCCCCCTAACGTCGAACGGCTCACCCTAATAGGAAATAGGTATTCACGGGTTGCGCTACCCAAAGTGGACTTCAATTACATTCACTCCTGGATTCGCAGCAACACAACTCTGAAGGAGCTTCGGGTCGTCAACGGATTCGATGAGGACGTGGAAGACGATAGATACACCGTAACACGCGAGAACACGTGGAACACCATCCTCCCCCTCTTCAAAGATACTTTGGAACTTCTCGTATTCGACGGGTACAAATGGATGCCCCTAGAGCCCCAATGGCGGTGGGGCCCCACAAGGATGCTCTCCTGCTTGGAAGAGTTGGGGAAGTTGGTCTACCTCAAGGTGCCGTTGCACATGCTGCGACAGGACTGCCCCGAGCTTTGTGTGCCGAGACGAGGACAGAACGTCTTGGAACTCGTCCAGGCCAAACTCCCAGAAGGGTTGAAGAAGATGGATATGGTGGTGGTCACGGAGATGTGGGAAGGGTACGATGGCTTACCCTACGATGGCTACGATAGAATCGGCTCTACCGAGATCTTCCAGGTCCGGCTTTAGGTGAGGGTTCAGTTGGCTCGGTTCCTCTGGGATGGGAGGAATAATATGTCCGGTAGGAGATCGGTTTCTCGGATCTTACGGACTACCTCAGGCATCATCACTTTGTTTCCTTCTGTTCCGGTCTCTCGGGTCAAAAACTCGACACATGTGTCTTCGCTGTATTTCTCTTCTCGACGAGCGTTTAGACGAGAGTACTCCTCACAGACGTGATACACAAATTCAGCCCCATACTGGTTAAGGCCTGTTCGGGTCCGCGTTATGAAGTTAAGGTTTGCAGTATTTGGGTCGCAAAGGCATACTGGGTTAATGCGCACGTGTAGCGTTCGGCTGGATTTCCTTATCCGTTGGCTTCTGGTTTTTTTTTTTTTTTTTTTTTTTTTTTTTTTTTTTTTTTTTTTTTTCTTTTTCACCCGGTGAGAAAGATGTGTATCCGGTGAGAAGGATTATTCCACATTTCCACTCTTTAAAGCTTTACTATACAGGTATAAGCTCGCGCAGTAAGGATGCCCGCCCCCTGAAGATTCGGACTTCTAGCGCACATACGCCCTGTAATTATCGCACTGTGACTTCCCTTCAACATTCGAGACTACCACAGTACCACTGCCGGCCGGAAGCCACGGGCACCGATTAGTCGGTGCCTGCCTGTCAGGGAGCTTTTGCTGCATTAGCGCTGTCCTCACCAGCTGGCCGACAGCTGTCATTTATTTCATATCAAGCCAAGATTTCTGACATGTGCAACCCCTCATCTTCTTCTCGCATCACGACAGTCCTACCGCAACACTTGTTCTACTTGGCCTACACCACCCGAGCTCTTGTCTCATTTCCAGGCGTGGCTTTCCCTTGGCTTTGCACTGCTCAACACAATAATCCCTCCAGCGGCAGATAGGTCCCGGTAAGCCACTGGCAGCGTGAG
This sequence comes from Neurospora sp. LNF1-1, assembly GCA_009805225.1. Lineage (NCBI taxonomy): Eukaryota > Fungi > Ascomycota > Sordariomycetes > Sordariales > Sordariaceae > Neurospora > Neurospora sp. LNF1-1. Next base: position 123,771 of record RAOM01000099.1, read on the forward strand.
CTTGAGGCCTTCCAGCCGACGGCATATTCCCAGATGCAATGATGTTGACGTGCGAATAGGATCTGTAGTCCCACTCACAATGGCACCCCTGGAGCGACTACCATTCGAAATACGACAGCACATCTGCGAGCTCATCGGACACGTCCATCATGCGTCACACGACTATCTGATCAACTCTTTTGATCCCCTCGAGGGTCGCCAACAACCTCCACACACCCGGGCGACCTGGTGTCACACGGACATCTGACCCTAACCCTGAGCAATACCCTAAGGCTCCCAGAGCCGCACGGCTGACCCTCATGAACCCCAAGCCTTATAGCCCGGCTGGATGCCTTAGGCAAACTAGGCTATCCTTACTCTCGGGAAGTCTATTCGGCGGACGGCAAGATTTACCCGGAATCCCCTCAATACCCCTCAGCGATTTTAGCTAATAATATAATTACCGACTACGTTAGGCTACGCTACTTAGGCTTAAAAGGAGAACCCTATTACTACGGGATTAACCCTAGCCAATTAAGCTAACGGAAGGATGCCGGAAATTGTCACGGCGACGCATTTCACCACTACGCTATACGTTTCATGTTTCCGCAAAAGAATACAAGTAACCAAAGCTGGTAATTCGGTTGCTTAAGTGGTCTTATATAGTTGCGACGGAGGAATGCAAGCCCTTATGCATCAACCGTCACAGGCATCCGTCGCAACTATATAAGACCACTTAAGCAACCGAATTACCAGCTTTGGTTACTTGTATTCTTTTGCGGAAACATGAAACGTATAGCGTAGTGGTGAAATGCGTCGCCGTGACAAATAGAGTTAAAAGATTATAAAGTTGAAAAGATTATAGATTTTATAAAATTTAAAAATAAAGTTATATATCGAATTAAGTAGGAAGGATATATTTAGGAACCCTAAGAATATTTCTATATTAATAGAGCGAAGTGTGACGAACGGCAGTCTGATCTGCCTAAGTGAGATAGCTGAAGGTATAAAGACTATCAGTGCTGTTCGGTGAAGCCAAAAGGTTCACAACAAGTATGCGTGCGTGATACTGGTCTCGGTGATAATGATCAATTGACTACTGTCGA